>CAKNXH010057751.1:73018-167640 GCA_932178445.1 Andricus quercusramuli
TACCAGATGTTATGTAGTCAATCACACATTGAACACGGGACGCATTCTGTCTTGCCCATCCAATTTTCTTGTTCAGTTGATGCAAGCGTCTTCTTGTCTTTTGATCCATCGTCGGTTTGAGCCTTCGATTTGAATCAGCCAAAGCTCTCGCAGCACCATAAACTGAGCAATTGATGGTCCAGAGGTCGGACTCTTGCGAGATATCTCCACAAAGGGAGGCATCCATTTCAGCCAGATCTTGGGGCTTAAGAGGAACTTGCATGTTGATGTTCCTCCTTGTACTGAAATTGCCATCATCTTCAAGAAGGTGCCTACTTTCTGCGGTTGGTCTTAATGTCGTTTCATCTTCGTCTGCAGTTTGTTCAAGCAGCGGTTGAGGAAGCGCTCCGCGTACATATCCATTTTTGCGGAGGTAGTCGGCTTGATTTCGCAAAGACTGATGCGAAACGTGTTGAAGCTCTGGGTGTTTCTGGCACCACAGAGTATGCATACGCGCCATAAAGCCTCCACGAACAGGGATAATACTGGCATCGTAGCAGTCTAACACATCATTCTTAAGTTGATCCGTCCACTCAATGTGAGCGTTTCGCCGGTTCGTCGTTGTGCTTCCATCTAAATTATTTTCAGCACCCCGAACTCTAGGATGATCGGCATTGTTTGCCGATCCATTGTCGGGTGCTCTGCGCGTTCGATCGTTTTGAACCGCATCTACAACATTTTGGTGGTTTTTTGGTTTCATTGTTGTTCCCACGAGCAGCTAGGGAAAGGGTTCGTCCATCCTTGTAGAGCCCCGCGTGCAAGGATAAGGCTATTACTCTGAGACATCGCCCGATATCCCAGGGTCACCGTTAAAGACACCTCACCCAGGTGCCATGCAGCTTTCGGCACGGTTCGCACACCTTCGCTTAGGGGTTATTCCTTCGGGACCATCCCTGGACAATTGTCCGCGACTGCTTATTAATTATTGTACCCATATTCAGCAGAAACCCTTGGTACGGGGACCCTCTATCCGCAACCCGAGGACGCGTTCGGTGGCTTTGTCATAAGCCCTTCGGTTCTATTCCAAGGGAATCGAAACCGAAACCGAAATATATATATATATATATATATATATATATATATATATATAACTGTTTCGGACATGGCTTGCAGTGGCCTTGACTCTGAATCGGGATAATTTAGACGTAAATAGACACGGCCGCATAAATAATTTCTTTTGGATTTGGTCGCATAACGCTACCTGATGCAACTATTGCGCTGAGAGTTCGGCCCTCGAGCGCTTGACTGAGCGCTGTCTCTCTTTCGGCTCCGCGGCTCCTCTCATTACGAAACTGCGGAGGCCATCAGTTTTAGGAATATTGTAACCCGGGGATTCTTATTTCGGGAGTTAAGTGTAGTACAAAAAGGTATTCGAAGCACCTCATATAATATTACAGAGTACGCATATGTTAAGGACATTGTGCGTGAAGCAAATACTTCAGTTGTATCAACACTACGTACATTTTTATATGCAGTTATCGTAAAAGGTACAAAAACAGATACTGAAACATTGCAAAAGAAGTATATAACCATAGTTCATGCTATATGACATCATCCACAAGACCTCGCTCATTGCTTTTAAGCGTATTACTTTCTCTAGCGGTATTCTTATTCAGAAAAGTTGTGTCAAAAACGATTGTAAATTCAGTACAGGCTTTGGGTTTCTGTTCAAACTACAAGAATGTCGTGATATTCGTAGCATCTGTTGTTAAATCTTGGAAACACGATTTAGGCATAAATTCCTGTTTTTAGTATATTTTTGACAACGCGGATTGAAACATGAAAGAGTTAAGTTGGAAAAGGATGGGAAAAATTAATAACAGCTTATCACCCGCTTACACAATCAAAGCGCCAGCTCGAGGAAGCCTTATGGATTTGATTGTTTGCTCATTCAAAATTGGTTAAGGAAAGCGATGTAAATGTCCGAAAGCTGGTTTACGATGTGAAGGTTGTCTTAATGCAGAAGAAGAGGATATAATTGAAGATTTTGTACATTCTTGGGTGTGGAGTATTCATCCTCAAAGTCAAAACTTTTTAAATATTCTCATGATGCACTATCTAACTCTAACTGACACTAACACTATCTAAAATGTAAGCAACAATAGAAGGTAATGTTTATTCCGAGTAATATTTTTAACAAAAAACCAGTGGAGTGGGCCTACAGGAGAGACCAGAATAAAAAAAAGTTTTCTGCGCTAAAAATGTTTTCTATGCGTTTTGGTCGAGAAACTACCCGTTTATACGTTATGAGTCAAAAACTAAGCACGCCAGTACATTTCGCGGAATATGCGAAAACATTCCCCCACTCCTGGACTTGATTCCGCACGACCTATCGGCTCTACAGCAAAAGTGTATAGAACCGTTTTTGTTAAAAAAATTTATTTTAAATATATTCACCCTTATTCATTTTGGTTCTCCGATGCACTCTTTTGTAAAAAAATAGCCAAAAACAATCGCTACTACTCGTTTAGGGGATGTTTTTCACGGCTAGAAATGTATACGTAAGCGAGCCGATGGTGAACTATTTTGGTATTTATTTCTAATGCCTTCACGGACATATTTATGAAGATAAAAAAATGTCATATTTTTTTCCGGAAGAAACTCTAATTTCCCTGACCAAGTGTATAATATGACGGCGCAATAAATTCTATGAGGTTTAGTAGCCAATATAAAGTCAAGTACGAGACACGTGACACAAGTCACTCTTAAATAAATAAATAAAACAAAGCTTACCATTTGTTCTAAGAAATTCCAGAAAACATATCGCTATTCTATAAAAAAGAGCCCCAAACGAAGTCCTTGAGCGAATTTTGTGATGTGATATTGCAGAAAAGTAGTGGGTAACTCAGTGTCCAGTCACGCGATAGGCAGAAGCGCCTATCTACACCTGTCATGATTTCGAGATGAATGAGCTTGAATATTCTCTCAGTTCTGTTAAATCGAGGACGTAAAAGATTATTTTGATATTAGGACAGTAATCTTATTTCTCAATAAATTTTGTAAAACATGCTGTGCAAATTAAAAAAAAATTCTTGGTGAAATTAAATGTGTTCCCCTAATAGCACGGAACGTTCCCGGAACGTGTAAAATGTCTGCCGCTTGGGAACGTTCCAAACATAAATTAGTGTTATTGTTATTATTATTAATAAATATCGCGTAAACCGTAAGCGATAAGTCAAGAACGATGTCAGTTTATGATACGGGTATCATATTATAGTGTAGTATGAAGGTGCCCGCAGAACGTCCCAGGAACGTTCCCGGCACGTTCCGTGCTATTAGAGTACTAACATATTCGCCCTTTTGCTTTCTAGTTAACTTATTTTGCCAGTAAAACCGATTTCTTTTATGAGGTTCGAATAATTTTAGTTCTTTTATGTCAAAATGACGTGGATTGTTAACCCACAAGTAAAATTGATATCTCAATTTTCATAAAAATGTTTGTTAAGGAGATGCTTTTCTTCTGCCGGGGGGCTCCGCGCTGAACTCCCCCCCCCCCCCCTTCCATGCCCCCAACACCCCTTATTACGCACTTATAACAAAAAATAGTATGAGTAACTCGTACGGGGTCTCCGATTACCGACTCGTGCATGTGTATTTTTATAGATTTCAGACTTCTCAGAACTTGAATATTAGTTGCAGATAGAAATATGATACTAACAGTGGAGAATTTAATAAACTGTTTCGTAATGGGGTCGTTGCATGAATTTTAGGTAATATATTTTTTAAATACTGCATAACATTCTGAACATTTTAGTGCATTTAAAAAAATGTTTGAATACTTCATTGTCGAAATGAAAATTTTTTAAGAAAATTATCCGAATCCCTATTCAAAAACTCTATGACCTTGAAACGTCACTTCCCAAATAGCGCATAACCAATCAGCATAATGATACATTGACTAACGAAGTATCTAGCAGACAGCTTGCGAAAATTCAATTTATAATTTCTGATAGAGATATTTGTTTATTTAAAATGATCGAAAAGCAGCAGCCAGTCGTAGCCAAATCTCACTGAAAAAATACACTTTTGCTGGAAATATAAAACCTAGATAAAGATAGTCATGAATAATATCAGTCAAGTGCGTGAAAATGAGATGTTTCCAAAGATAACCTCAAATTTTAGTCAATCATATATTCGGAACATATACATTTCACAAGTATGTATAATAATGGCAGCCTTTAAAAAAAAAGTTTTGTACCTGATTGCAACTGCAATGGCAAAGATAATCCAAACAAAATATTTATAAGGTTGCCTATGGGCACAGAAATAAAAAAGGAAATGGGCAGAAGCCGTTGCAAAAACCGGTAAAGATACCAAGTTTCATTCAATCTTTTCGCACTGTCACACTTTATAAAGCCGGGTTTTAGTGAAATTCTAGGCATTTTAAAAATCCTTTAGGCCCTTTTTTTACTTTTAAAACACGTTTACAATAGGTTATGTTTACTGTTTACACATTTAATCGCTAGCGGCCATATTATATTCCGTCACCAACCGGGCAACCACGCTAATAAGAATGAAGTACTTCCTGCAAACAACTTCCCGCAAAAATTCAAAAAGTATACTTTTCAAACATTAAAAAAAAATGTAAACTTAATTGAAAAAAACTTTCCTTTCGTAGTTACATTATTTTTTTGATGTTGCTTTAATTTTATTAGGGAAAAAAAATATTTGAAAATATGCAACAACCCCATTTTTTAAAGAAATTTTAAAGTGTATTATTTCATCTCAACATGCGGAAAGTTGAAAATTAAATCAGACAACAATATTAGTTGTAGACAGAAATTTAGTACTGCATTTTGTTAACTATATAATTTCTTTGTATTATAACCCTGAATTTATTTTTAAAAGATGATTTCTATTAATTTTAATTTCGATATTTTATTATAATTTTCTTTACTTTACTCATTTGTTGAGCGCCATCCAATTTTCAGAAAAAATTAGAAAAAGGTGACTGAACTGAGATTGTTCGGCTGAAGGCCCATGATGAATGAAAAGAACGTTTTCGGTTATAAAGTTAAAGAATCCACTCGACTAGCTCATAAGTGGAATACGGAAGAGGGGAGAGATCAGGGGTGACGTCACACGACAAGTAAATTAAATTACTTATTTTCCTTATTTTTCTATAATCCCAAACAGCTTAAATCTAATACAGTTAGAACCCTACTTTTGCTTCGAATCTGAAATAATTAAACAGTTCAAACTAGGCGCGGTTATTCGCGATTATTCGCACATGGCGTGGTAGCGATGTACGTTGGTAATGTGGCCATTTTCTAGTAATTAATTATATCTACAACAAAAAAAGAAAGCATCATAACCCGAACACTGATCACGAGTTCTAGTTAACGTAATTACACGACGAATGCAGTGATGTTCGATTGATTGATGGTTTATAGCCAATATGAGTGTCTACCACTCCAAAATTCATTTACCGCACCGAACTGACATGGCGATGATAGGTTAGGGACACGCGGTCCTGCTACGAGATCAAATAGTCCGCAGAAATCACGAGTCCGACATATCGACCACGACCCTATAAAAAAATGTCATACTCAGATTAAGTTCACCGTTTACACCCGAAAGAAATTAAGAACCACGAGTCCGACCATTAAAAATGCTTGCCGACGCCAACGAATCCGCATGGATTCACCATGCTCCGTATATGGATCATTTTACAATTGTTTATTACACTTTTCACTAGTAAAACACTCGAGAGGAACATGGAACCATACCTGGTAGTCGGCGTTTGCCTCGGTAAGACCCTCGTCCGGTCATTCTTTTAACCCTCGCTGGAGTTCGATTTTACTTTTGCTGAGAACAAGTGCTCGTCTTTGATTCAAGATACAGAATGAATTTTCGGTATTCACTTCCGCCTTCTTTGCTGAAAACCGGAAAGGCGTTAGTGTGCATGACATTATTCGTCGGCGCGACATTAGTACGAATCTTAAACTACAGATGGCCGCAGCTGTACGATTTCCAGCCCTTCGCAATTGCCGGCGGGACGTCGACTGCAGCGCTAACGGTTTCGCCCGCCTAGCAGACGAATTCGTGACTCGATTCGCTCGCTCCGGTTTGTTTACTAACGGACCGCTGGAACCTGGACGTCTTCCCCCTGGCTCAAGTGTATTTGGGACTCTCTTCCAGACACGAGCCAGGGTTCCTCTTGCTTCGTGGTGCGCGTGTCGGTTTCCCCCCAGCTCATCCGGCCCATTCTGTAGTGTCGTGTGTTTTGGCCGAGTCGTAGGGCCACGTGGTGATGTTTTTGTGTGTGTGTGTTGGCTCGTTTATACGAGCCACGTGGTGTACATCATATGAAAAATAAAAAAAAATAATAAAAGAAAATTAATGTGATCAGTGTTGGGATTTACATAATTTCCAAGCCCAGAGTCTGACGATTTACGTTGCCCGATGATCATCTGATTTAATAACCTCCAAACTCAGGTGACAGTTTTCTCTTCTATTATAAATTCTACCTGAATTGTTTAGCTGCACGAGCATAGTCAGCTCCCGCCAAACAATTCTCACTGTTCGCAGACAGCTTAATAAAAGTGTGATTCTGTATCTTGCGATCAGTAATTTATTAAATATTTAAGAAAAATTCAATTATTTTGTGCGTGGACTATATACCACGTCACAGTATATAACAAAGTAAAATATGTGTACATCTGATTAGAAAAAGTGTGTTATACGCTACTCGCAAAGAGCGAGACTTTTTTAAAGATAGATATAAAAATCCTCTCGCAGGCTACATTTATTCATTCATTATGCAACTATTTTAGACATTAGACTCTTAAATATTAAAGAGTAAGTGAGATGCTGACACGCCTTCTCGTGGCAGAGGAACGAGCTTTCTTTTTCCTGGCCTGGACACATCTGCGGTGTAAGTATGTCTATGTCAGAATTCCTATCGTCGGCAGAGTAGCAGAAGCGGGTGTAGGCGAGAACCGTGAGTACAGCGCCAACGAAACTCAACGCGCGCATCTCCCTCCACCGGGTTTTTACCTTTTCTGCGCTGTTCCCACGCATCGCCGACTCAGCCCTTTCCGCTAAAAGGGTGCGCTCTGGCCAGAAACGGCAGTGTTTTCATGGCTGATAATGCAGCTTATCACTAAACTCTACTGCTGGTATTTCAGCTGTAGTTCTTTTTTCCAAAGTTGGCGATTCCACTCTGACTGCCAATAGTCGCAACTAATCTGTGCCTCTTAAAATAACGCTTCTAAACTGACATTCTCCAAATAAAATGTCCACACTTAGGTCTTGCAAATCTTCCTTTACTTTGAACTGTTCCATACCCTTTTACCACTTATACTCCATTCACGAATCGGTTGGAATACCATCTAATTCGTTCCTCTGTGACGGTTTGAATACGGTCAACTCCCGACGTCACACCTGCGAGGGACTCGACAGAACCCTACTTCACCCCTATACTCTCACTCGCACGCAGTACGGTGACCGTTTTGCAACATATCGCAGCAGTCTGTATCGTACAGCAACAGCTGGAAAGCAAACTGCAAACGTATTTTGGGCTTGGCGCGCACCGGAAAGCAAGAGTCGTCGGATGAAGTCGAAAATTCCCACGAACAAAGTTGACTTCGAGTGGTCTTCAAGAGCGCAAAGTCCATTGTAAAAAGTTGACTTTCGGACCCTGAAAGTCGACTTTCGCCTAATGTCGAAGTCGACTTTACCAACCCTACAACATACAGTCTTACACATAATTCTCCAGTATCCGTAGTGACTCTCCCTCTCACTCTTCCCTCTGGTAATTTCTCAGAATCACCTCTATCGCATACGCCATCGCTCCGTCTTCTTTTATCTACCATTTTAGCTCTGGTATACTGACAGTAAAATAATATCACGTGACTCAACTTACGACTTCAGAACATTCGCTCAAATTGCAAGTACACTGTTCTTGCACCCAATCGCTCAGTTTTATATTATATTATTTTTAGATGAATTCCAAACCAATGTCTCGGGTGAGTAAGGTTAAGGTAGAGAAGAGTTTATTTACTTTTAGAAAAGGCTACGTTTCAGACGTTGATGTGCTTTGACATATTGGGCTGTAACCGTCTTAATTCTCATAGAAAATTAATAATAATATTAATAATATGTGTGGACGGCTATGTTGGCGGTAGCATTGCTACTGACAAGGTTTCCTATGCCAGACAGGGAGATAACGAAGAGGAACGCGACTAAGAGGAACACTAAAAACCCATAGAAAAATTGAAGAGATTATTTAACATTTCGAAGCAATGATCGCTTCCCGAGGAGTGTTGACCAGCCCCCGGAACCACCGCTGTGGGCCACAGCATGCAGTATGGTGTTGATGGTGAGCTGTGAGATGGTCAGGCAGTTCTCAACAATCACAAAGCTAACCAGCAAGAACATGTGCAAAAAACGGTAAACAGTGGAAAATCAAATGTGCCTGCTGAGGATACTTCAGCTAGCATCAGCGATTTGTAGTCAACCACCTTACAGAAAGGCCATGGGAGAGCATTAACTGGAATACAGCAATAAAAGATGCATTGACACGTCCCTATTATGAAAGCGCGAAGCTTGAAACAAAAAGCGAAAAGGGATACATATTTAGGACTAAGTTTGCTGCAAAGTATCCTCGTATACAGAAAGTAGCAGTAAGACATTTTATCGCTAAGGTGAAGGACATCAGGAATAAACAACTCATATCAAAAGGCCGAGCAATAGAGATTAAACGAGAGGTTGATTCGACGGTGAAAAACGACCATAATGAATATCGGCTTAAACGCATCTCAGGGTACCATCGTACCTGACTTGCCCTAGCGAACCTTTTCTATTGTGCGGTGCTCCGCCTCGAGCGAGCTCGAACTCGAAGCTAGACGAAGCGCTATGGTGCTCAACCGGAGGCTACTGTGTAAGTACGCGCAATGGTACCTTTAAAATTTAAATGGCTCTGTCCCCACCTCTATTTCCACATGAGGCTACTAACTGTGTACGTTGCGGTGGTAATGCAACGTACGTAACGTTAACGTTTACAATTGTTGGCTAACTGTAATTGCAATGAATAATTAAATGATTGAATCTACTATAATAAAATTGATGTGAACTTGAGAAGTTAGCTAACGTTAGGTCTTTCACTGCACTTTTATTGTTTGACTCTGAGAATTGAACATAGTAATGTAAAAGTCCGCGAAATTTGAAAATATAAAATGAGAAAAAAAGTACCATTAAATAAAATATGAAATTACTGAAAAAATTACTATCTTGACATAACAGAATTTTATACGAAAATTAATTTACGTTAGTCAGGTTAATTTTATTTAATTACACGAAAAAGATAATACAATATTTTAATGATGATTCACAAGAAGAGAAATAGTAAGAAAGAAGGTGCGCGGACGTATGTGTGCTGTGTCCGCAGTGATGCTAATATTGAGGGTCGCGCGCTGGTTGGCTGCAGTTGGCGCGCAATTCAAAATAGGTATTCAAAATCGCTTTATCAGAAGTTTATATCAGACGATTCGGGCATTCAACTGCCACAGTGAGAGCTTATTCTCAAATAAAAGAGATGTTAGAGAAAAAGTATTGGGATCTATCGATATTTCACGAAATGGTGCAAATAACAACAGAATTCGAAGAAGAAGAGCCGAGCAACTTTTGCAAGAAATATCGATTGGACACAACCAATACGATAAACTGAATATCAAACAGAAAGAAATTGTCGATTTGATTCTCCGAGTTGCAGAAGGATGTCATATTTTCGGTAAATGTTTTTACATTGACGGACCAGGAGGATCAGGAAAAACTTTGGTTTATAACTCTGTTCTACTTATTGAAAGGTCAAGGTAAAAATATTTCCACGATGGCCTTCACCGGCATTGCTGAACATTACTTCCTCATGAAAGAACAGTGCACAAAACTCTTGGGTTGTCAGTGCCTCTATTTGCGGACTTGACTTCCAACATTTCAGCTCAGTCAAAAGAACGGGGTGCACAGTCTCTTCCCCTTTTTTTTAGTTTCCCCTCTTTCCCCTTTTCTCTTTAAATATACGATATTTGAAATTGTAACCATTATTGAATAATAATTAAAGCAATTATAGCACTTACAAAAATTATTTATGAATAAATAAGGTATACGTTTCAAGTGCTGACCATTAAAAAATAAATCCTATTAAAAAAAATTTGAAGATGAAGCATTTTAATGCAAGTTGAAAATATGAAAACTGGAGACAGAATTCATTATCCAATATAAAATTGGAACAGTTACAAAATATATAGCACTTTTTAAATAAGTATTACAAGATTAACACATTTTAGTTGAAATGTACAAAGTCAAATACCTAATTTGAAAAATGGAATATTCCAGATTCATCAACTGCCATTTTAAATGTTCTAACTGGAGCAATTTTTAATTTTTTTAAATCTTTGCTTGAAAATTTAACTATTGTTGAAACTTTTTTTTTCGTTGAAAATTAATTTTCCTAAACTCACAATTGAACTATTTCATTTTTATTTGAAAATTGATCTTTTATAGTCGGAAATTCAACTATTTGGTTGCAAGTTCATGAATTTCGTTCAAAACTGATATTTTTGGCAGAAAATTGGTTAAAAATTTAAATATTTGGGTGAAAATATATTTATTTGGTTGAAAAGCTGTCTTTTTGGTTGAAAATCAAACTACTTTGTTAAAAATTCAGTTTTTTAAACTGAAAATAGCAATTTTTGATTGAGAATTATTGTTTGTATTGAAAGTTTATATTTTTGAATTCAGCTGTATTGTAGAAAGTTCTTTTTTTTGGATCAAAAGTTTAATAATTTTGTAGAAAATTGGTTTTTTTATTTGAAAATTTGTTTCTTGAAATGAAAATGTAGCAATTCCATTTTTGGTTCAAAGTTGATCTTTTTTATTTTGAAAATTCAATTATTTGGTTAAAAATTTATGTAATTTGTTCAAAATCGACCTTTTTTTGTAGAAAATTAATCTTCTTGCTTTAAAATTCGACACTTGGAATGCAATTTTTCTTCTTTATTGACTAAAAAATCTTTTTTGTTTGAAAACTCAACTCTTTTTGAAAATTCGTGTTTTCGGTTTAAAGATTTAACTGTTTTATAGCAAATTTGAATTTTTCCTCGAAAAGTGGACAGTTTGGTAGAGAATTCAACTAATTGGTCGAATTTTAAACTACTCTGTTAAAAATTCATAGTTTTAGTTGAAGTTTTTTTTGTTTGTTAAAAACTAGGCATATAACTGAAAATTTCAATGTTTGGTTGAAAATTAACGTTTTAATTCAAAATTCCTATTCTTGTGTTGAAAAATCAACTGCATTGTAAAAAAGTCTTCTTTCAGGCATCAAAATTTAACAATTTGGGAGAAAATTCAGTTTTTTCAATTAAAAATTAATTTTTTGTAACTGAAATATAACTATTCGATTGTTGGTTAAAAACTTATGTTCTTTAATCAACTATTTTATGTGGCAGCTTTATGTGGCAGCGTTGAAATTTGGTGCTGAGTTTTTCTGAAAATTGTGGTGAAATTTGAGGTGAGTGGCTTGTGGATGTATGTAGAGGGGTTCGTTTGTGAGGGATTGTTTGAGAGATTGAAAGATTAGCAAGGGGGTGAGGATATTTTTGAGGATCAGGACAGATTTGGGTGGAAGTTGAGGTTAGGTGGGTTTGAGGTTTGTGACAGGGTGGGAGGACCAGGTTGGTCGTAGCAGGGCAGGGTAGAGAAGGAGAACGGCAAGGCAGGTAGACACGACCACGTGACGATAGATGGAGGCAGAGAAAGATAGAAGGCGGGATCGTTTGAATTGGATTCATGGCTAGCGGAGCGAATACTGTCAAGGAAAGCAGGGATTCAGATCAGGAAGTTTACAGTACACCGAAAGGGGAGAGCAAAGAAAGGAGAGCAAGGGGAAAGTACAGGAAAACGTTAGAAAAGGACAGATTGAGGGCGAAGAGCGTGGGGTCGATTGAGGTATTTATCAAAAGGAAGAGAGGGGATAGGGGAAGTAGTGAGGACAAGGAAGATATAGGGTCAAGCTTGAAAAATCCAAAAATGTACGGAACGCCGCCGGGAAAACAGAGTTTGGTAGAGAAGGATGAGAAAAATAAGGAGAAAGAAAGAGATAGAGCTGAGGCTAAAGATCCGATAGAAATCGAAAGATTAAAAGAAACGCGCGAAATGATGATAGAAGTGATGGGGATGTATGAAGAAAGGCAGGAGAAAAGGGTGGAGGAAATTAGAAAAGAAATTAGACAGGAAATGGCCGAACTTAGGAAAGAAATGAGGAAATGGGAAGAAGTTAGGGAAAAGCTAGAGAAAAGGATGCAGATGTTGAGTAAAAGCTAGAAAAGAAGGAAGAGCCTAATAAAAAGGTAAATGAGTTGGAAGGTAGAATAAAAAAAATTGAAAGTTCAAACCGTGAGTTTGGAGGTGGGGAGAGTGGGAATAAGGAGAAGGAAAGGCTGAGAAAATAGAACAAAGAATAGAAAAGAAAGAGAGAGAAGAAAGAAAAAGAAACATAGTGATAAAGGGTCTGAGATTAGAGGGGAAGGAGCTGAGGGAAGGAGTGGAAGAGGTACTAAAAAGGATTGATGCTAAGGTAGAGATAGAGGAAGTGCGAAGTATAGGAAGGGAAGAGCGAAGAGTTGAGAGAATGGTATTCGTAAAACTAAAGAAATGGGAACATAAGAGGGAAGTGATGACGAAGAAGAGGGTGTTATATGGTAGCTCGGAGAGAATAGAGGATGATTTGACATGGGTAGAAAGGAACATGCAGTATAAATTAAGGAAAATAGCGGAAGAGGAAAGAAAAAAGGGAAAAAGAACATGGGTTAAGTATGGGAGAATACAGATAGAAGGTGTATGGTGGAATTGGGAGGAGGACAGGGAAGAGTTAGTAATAAATGAGGTATCGGGAAACTAGAAGAGAAAGGAACGGGAGGTAAGGAAATAAGAAATAGTGAGAAACAAAAAGAGACGAGAAACGAAAGTAGGGAAGATTGGAGGATATGCTACTGGAATATAGCAGGCTTAGAAAGAAAGGATAGGGATTTTATGAGAAATTTGACACAATGGGATGTAGTAGTAATGATAGAGACGTGGCTAGATGAAAAGGGATGGGAAAGAGTAAGGGGAAGATTACCAAGAGTTTACAAATGGCAGGTTCAAAATGCAAAGAGGAAGAATAAAAAGGGCAGAGCAATGGGTGGAATGGTGATGGGAGTAAGGAACGGATGTATAACAGAGAATGATAAAAAAGAGTTGAAAGAGCATAGAGAAGGATTAATAGTAGAAGAGATAAATGTGGGAGGAGAGAGGTGGAAGATAGTGGGGGTTTATCTGAACGGTGATATGCAGGAGAAATCAGAGGAGATAAGAGAACTGATGGAAGAAAATAAGCAAGAGAGTAGGCTGATAATAGGAGGTGATTTTCATGCGAGAACGAGAGATAGAGGAGGAAGGGAATGGGATGGAGAGCGAGGAAGAAAATCCAAAGACAAGATACTAAATGGGGAGGGAAAGAAGTTGTTGAAGAGCCTAGGGGAGATGGGATGGTTTATCCTAAATGGTAGTATAGAAGGGGGATGAGGAAGGGGAATATACACGTTCAGGAGGAAAGAGGGGAACGGTAATTGATTATGTGGTAGTGGACGACGAAGTAAGAGAGAAGGTTAAGAAACTAGAGGTGGGGAACTATGTAGATTCGGATCACTTTCCCATAATAGTGACGGTAGAGGGAGAAATGTGTAATAACAAAAAGGCTAAAAAGGAAGCAAAAGTAAAAAGAGCAGGAAGAGGGGATTGGTCAATGGAAGGTAAAGAACAGTTCAAAGAAAAAGTCAGGAATATCAAAATGGGGGAAGGAAATGTAAACGAGGAAATGGAAATAATGATAGCAGAAATAAAAGGAGCATTAGAGTGCACAAGCAAAAAAGAAGTTAGTGAAGGAGGGGATAGAAGTGTATGGGACGAGGATTGTAAACAGAAGAAGAAGGAAGTGAGAAGGGTATTAAGAAAATGGAGAAAAGGGACAAGTAGTGGAGAAGAATATAGGAGAAAAAAGAAGGACTATACTGAGTTGTGTGATAAAAAAAAAAGAGGAGGAAAATAAAAGGTTTGAAGAAGAAGCGGAGAAGGCTAGGACAGAAGAAGAGGTTTGGAAGGTGGTAAATAAAGAGAGAAGAAGAAGAAAAAGAGTAAATCAGGATATTGAGATGATAGAATGGAAAAAATATTTTATGGAATTACTAGGAGGGGTAGAGAGGAAAGTTAGGAAAGGAGGAAGAGATGGTAGGGAAACAGATGAGGAGGAGGACATTTCAAGAGAGGAAATAGTCAAGGTATTAGGGATGATGAAAGATGGAAAGGCACCTGGTATAGATGAGATTCCAAATGAAGTATGGAAATGCGGGGGAACAGAATCAAAGGAATGGGCATGGATAATGTGCAATAGAGTATGGAGAGGAGAGGGGTGGCCAGAGTTATGGAAAGAAGGAGTAGTGATACCAATAATGAAGAAAGGCAAAGGGGAGGAGGTTAAACATTATAGAGGAGTGACACTAATGCCAACACTGTATAAAGTATATGTGACTGTTTTATCGGAGAGGTTAAAAAAAGAAGTGTTGGAGAAAAAGATAGAGCCACCGAATCAGACAGGGTTTAGAAAAGGGATGGGGGTAATGGACAATATATATGTTCTGAACTACTTAGTAAATAAGAGGATTAAAAGGGAGAAAGGGGCAATGATAGCAGTGTTCGTGGACTTGAAGGCGGCCTTTGACTCATTAGACCGAGGCGGGATAGAGAAAGTTATGGTGAAAAAGGGGATAAGAGAGAGATTAATAAAGAGAGTATCGGAAATTTTTAGAGAGACAAAAAGCAAGGTAAAGGTAGGAGAGCAAGTGGGAGATAGTTTCTGGTTGGTGAGAGGGGTAAGGCAAGGATGTCCTCTGAGCCCACTTTTATTTAATATATTAATATCAGACTTGGAAGAAGAAATGAAGAGAAAAGGGTGGGGAGGAGTTAGGATAGGGAACGAAAAGATATATACACTGGCATACGCAGACGATATAGTGTTGATGGCAGAGGATGAAGAAGGGATGGCGGGCTTAATTACCGGATTAGAGAAATACTTAGATGGGAAAAAGTTGAATTTAAATGTAGAAAAAACAAAGATAATGAGGTTTAGAAAAGGAGGGGGAAGAAAGAAAGAATTGACGGGGAGATGGAAGGGGAAAAAATTGGAAGAAGTAAAAGAGTTTAAGTATTTGGGATATACCTTGCAAGCAAATGGAGATCATAGAGCTCATATAAGAGAAAGGATAAAAAAGCAGCAGGGGTAATGAAACAGATATGGGGAATAGGAAAAAGAAGATTTTAAAAAAATTGGAGAAGGAGAATGTGGTTATTTGATACGCTGGTATGGCCGGTATTAGGTTATGGAGCAGAGATATGGGGATGGAAAGAAAGGAAAGAAATTGAAAGTTCACAAGATAGGTATATAAGGTGGACGTTAGGGGTAGACTGGAGGACGCCGGGATATATGGTGAGAGAAGAAGCGCAAAGGGATAAATTAAGTACTAGAGCGGGAAAGAGGGCATGGAATTTCGAGACGAAGCTGAGGGAGGGAAAGGGAGGGGAGTTAGCGAGAAAGTGTTTGATGGAGGTAGAAGAAAGGAGAGGGAGGGCGATCCAATTAACGAGATGGGAGGAGGAATGGAGGGAGTTTTTTCAGGCTAGAGATATAGAAGACGGGACTGGAGTCAACTATGAGGAAGTGGAAAAAAGGGAGAGAGAAAGACAATTAATAGAAAGATGGGGGATGATTGAGGAATCAAAATATAATATATGGTATAAGATGATAAAAAAAGGAAGGAGTACCAAAGTATTTAGAAAAGGGATGGGGAAAGAAAAGATGGACAAGAATAGCAAGATTTAGATTGGGAAACGAGGTAAGGGCAAGTATGTATTGGGAAAAGAAAGATAACAGGAAGTGCAGAATATGTGAATGGGAAGAGGAAACATGGGAGCATGTATGGGAAGGATGTAGCAGAGGAATGGAAGATAAAGGAAGCTGGCAAGAGAATGTGGTAAGGATTTTAGGGGAGGATGGTTTGGGGGAAGAGTGGATGAAGGAGTTAGAGGATGCTAGAGGAGCAACTGAAAAAGAATGAAAGAATGGATGCAAAAAATGGCAAAATGGAGGTACAAGAGAAGTGAAAGAAAAAGGAAACGGAAGTCGCCCAAATTAAATTATAAGCGTAAAGAATTGTAAGTAATGATTATGTCATAGCATAAGTAAACTAAGATGCGTTTGCGTTACCGCTCTCTCGCTTGCACTCTCGCTTTCGATCACTCGCTCACTCGTTCGCTAACACGTCCCAAATTGCGCTATCGTTAACAATAGATTTAAGGCGTTAGGTATAAGATTTTATGTAAATAGGTGTAAATAATTGTAAATAGTAAGGATAAGCTTTTATAAAACATGTAGAAGGAAGTGTTGTAAGAAATGGAAGTCATGTAAACCCTTAGGAGACACATTATGAATAAAGAATTTAAAAATAAATTTTTTGCTCAGTTACAATTTTTTTGAAAATGTGCAAAAACATGTTTTTTTCGATTGAGTTTTTATTTTGCTTTTTCGGGAAAAAATTTTTGTCGTGAGTTAGAATTTTTGGGATTTCATATCTTTTTCGCAATTTTGGAACGTTAAAAACAACACGAAAAAAATGTTTCTCATGACTAAAAAATAATAACATGTTTCTTTGGTTCAAGCTGACGCAATTTCAGGCTCGAATCTTATCCAAAAATCATGTTTTTGTATATTTAAAAAAGTTTTTAAATAAGGCAACATTTTTTTTTATTTGAGAAAATTTTTAATTGGAAATTTGAGAAAGAGAACAGAAGATATTAACCGATTTCAAAATATTTTCTTAACTTGTTTTAGATGTCGTCCCAGAAATTGTTATCCCTCACCTCAAACGATTCGATTAATTTTTAGCATTTTTACTTCGCTCTACTGAAGAGTTTATTTTTAAATTTACATTGAAAGTATTAATTATAGTAAGGATGAAATGAAAAATCTTGGGAAAAAATATTTATGAGAACCATTTTAAGCATATCAAAATTGTGTATTTAACTAATTTTATTTTTTCTCGGACTTTTTTATATCACTCTGGATGGATTTCCAACGATCTAAGTAACATCCAATTTTTAAAAATAAATCTTTAATGGCAGAAATCATTGAAAAATCATTGATGATTATTTTAAAATGTAATATGTCTTACAAAAAGATTGTTCTTTTCGACACATGAAAATAAATGTTAAATCTTTCCCCTATTTTCCCTTTTTCGTGAAAAACCCACCCTATTTCCCCTTTTTTGAACTCCTTTTGCGCTGTGCTCCCTGAAAGAAGGAAAAAGATTCAAAGAAGTAGACGGATTCATTTAGACGAAGCACCGATGGCAGCACGTTTTGGACTTGAAGTCATGGACAGAACATTGCGTGATTTCATGTCTAATGATTTGTCATTTGGCGGAAATTTTGTTGTTTTGGGTGGTGACTTCAGGCAATTGCTGCCCGTAAATAAACGAGCAATTCACAGTGAAACGGATAACTCATCAATCAAATTCAGTACTTTGTGGAACAGTTTCAGAATGCACTGTTTATCGGAGAACATGCGAGCTTTACCAAGAGAAAAATACATAGTTTTCTCAATTTCTTCTTGGTATGTGCCATGGTACTTAGAATGACAATTCGGAAAATATACCAGTATAGATAGTAAGGAAACAACCGACGACGAAGGAGTGATCAATCATGAGGCCATACTGACGGAATATTTAAATACTTTGAATCCTCCGAGCTAGCCACCTAATGAATTGCGATTGAGAAAATACGCAGTGATAATGCTGATAAGGAATCTAAGCATAAGTGAAGACTTTGCAAAGGGACTAGATTGCTCGTATTAAACTTTTCTCCCAACGTTTTGCGATGTGAAATTTTGACAGACAGTAGTAGAGCGGGCGAAATCGCTTATCTCAATCGGATATCTCATATACGAATCAAAAGGAGACAATTTCCAGTCAAAGATCTTGGGATTCATTGAGAGTTTACTTAAGTAGCTACGCCATGCAAAATTACAAGAAAATCAAAAATTACGTTTTTCAAGAGATTTTTGTCGGATTAGAAAACTCCGTGTCTCAATATATTCGAAAAGTTTGATATAATATAATATATGAATATAATAAAATGTCTACCGTAGACGAAAATTTAATTTATATTCGAGATGGAAATAATTAGGTTCGATATTTTCAATAAGTATTTTGCCTTAGAAATGGAGCTTTATTTAAATGATATATGCTTCTAATTATAGATTCATTTTGTATTTGTATATTTTCAACAGATGGCATATCGCTTCCAATTTATCTCTATTTTATGAATAATTCAATTCAAAAAATCATTGAAAAATACTTTGATAAATCTTAATTCACATTTGAATGGAATTAAATTTGAGTGTTCTTAAGAAACAAAATAATAGAATTTCCGCGCGCGTAGCGCGCGGTATGTTCTAGTAATTGAATAAATAAATGAATAATTACATGATTGAATAATTGAATCAATTTTGTTGTCATTGTCCATCAATTCAGCTAAATACCATACAGCTTGACTGAGTTGATATGAGCCCGTGAACAATATTTCGAGATTGTTGACGGTGATTTCCGAAAAATCTCCTACATCCGATGAACATACAGTCAAACCTGGATTTAGCGTCGATTTTGAGACTGACAGTCGGCCTAAATCAAGGGACTCCGAACTATTTTGTCTCTCTCTTGTTTTGTCTCTCTCCTGTTTCTCTCTCTGTTTTGTCATGTCTGACTGAACACCACAAACCTCCCCGCAGGTCCTCGCACGCATCCCCATTGCGCAGCGACAATTCTCGGAAACGCTGAATCAAGGTTCGCTAAATCTAGGTTTGACTGTATATGTTTGAAAGAAATCTTTCGCCTACTCCAACATTTTTCTTGATTTTCTTGACCCAAAATATTCTCGAAATCATTAGTTGATTTTAAACGCGATACAATGGACACGCAATTTCCCATATCGGAATTAAGACGTTCTCCAAATTTTTTATTTGAAAAACATGCAATTTTACTATAATAGCCGATTTTCGGAAGTAACTTATTATCTATTTGATGACGGAGGAGTCGATATTTCCTTTCAATGATGTCATGTATTGCTTCAACAACCCAACGAATTTTAGTCACTTGGAGAGAGTCATTAGATTCAGCTGTATTTACCTGGTTACGTTATCATTTAAATGCTGACATGAGAACTTTATACCCTGCCAAGAACCATTTCCACTTAATGCAAAAACATATCGAGAAAAATTTTCAATCACGCATGTTGTTAACACCCAATATTAAATTTAATACAGAAAACAGTTAATGAAGCAGTTTTAATCTATCTGCTACAAAAAAATGGATGACTGGGTTCTCTCAGAAAAATCGGCTATTATAGTAAAATTGCACGTTTTTCAATAATTTGGTTCAAGAAGTTCAAGAAAAACGATGGAGTAGGCAAAAGATTTCTTTGAAACATATATGTTCATCGGATGTAGGAGATTTTTCGGAAATCACCGTCAACGATCTCGAAATATTGTTCACGGGTTCGTATCAACTCAGTCAAGCCGTATCGTATTTAGCTGAATTGATGAACAATGACAACAAAATTAACATTTGCTGCGCTGAAGAAACCGCGAACATTTTGAAAGTAGAATTTCAGTCACGCCATATGAATCATCGGCGTTCTAAGTGTTTTGTTGAATACACGCCTGATTCCATTGTTTTCGAAGGAATTTAACGATATTGTTGTGAGTGCGAAAATACTCATCGTACGATCGGTTGCTGCTCACATGCAGCTGCTGTAATTTACTATCTATCCCATGCTCGATATTTTTCGAAAATCGTTCGACCAGCAGAAATATTGAGCAAACTGTTCGTACGACGAAAAATGGTGCCTGTAATTAATGAGGATAGCGACGATCATTAATCCAAAACTTTTATGAATTCAGAAACATTAAAAATACCGCATTTGATCATAAGTAATATTCAGCATTTCAATATTAATCCATGATACCCTTATGAAAAAAAGTATTGGTAAGTATCAGACCTAAGACTTTTTTTGCGAATAAGTATTGGAAAGCCAATACTTTTTCGGGAAAAAAGTACTGGATCCAATACTTACCAATACTTCTTCTTAATAAGGGTATCTGCCATCTGTGAAAGTTTTTATTTAAAAAAACTACCGTCCACATTGATTAAAAATCTGAAAAATTTCTGAAAGCTAGCACATGAGATGAACTTTCATTTATGAAAAATTTGTAACAGTGCTCAAAAAATTTTTGACCAAAAAATTTTTTTGAAAATTTGAATTTCTCTCAAAAATTTGAATTTCGCGCCAAAACACTGAAACAAATTTTTTTTAGGTGTATTCTAATCATTTGTTTTTTACTAATTTTGTTCAGATTTTTCCATTACACAGATGTGTCACAAAAAAATAAAAACCATAAAACACATTTTTGGCCACCATGACTATGGGGGTGGTGATGGGGGTAAAAAAATGTGGGGAAAAAGTTATGATTGCAAGTCCCAGAAACGGGCTCATTGAAAATCTGATTCCAGCCAAGGGCATTTTTGACCTGCTTAACGGGCTAGGCCCTTTGAACTTATTAAGGCGAATAAAATATAAATTACCAATTGCAAAATGAAGAAAATGTATATTTCGTCAATTTAATTCAATATTATCCAAGAAAAAGTAGGAGGAGCGCTCCATTAGTAGGATAGTTACTGTATTGTGGCCGCTGGCGCAGTCCAGGAAGCGAAGGAAGACAACCCTCTTGTAGCAGGTAAAACTCTAACCGCTGACGCAATTCGTGTGCACCGCTTTTATCATCGAGTAATACTATTTAATTTTTCTACTTAATTCATTATTATTTAAGTAAGAGAATATTTATCTATCAAGTATTAAAAAAATTTTTTTAATTAAATATCAGAAGAAGTGAAATTGTTTGAAAAATTAAATCGTTAAAAAAATAAAATTATTAAAAAAAAATAAAAATGTCGAAAAAAAATGTTTCACAAATTAAAATTATTGAAGAAATGAAAATGAAGAAATAGAATTGTTGTAAAATAAAATTGTTTAAAAAAATAAAATGTTTGAGCAGTACAATGGTTGAAAAAGTAAAATTGTTGAAGAAATGGAATTGTAGTGCAATGCAATTGTTTACAAAATAAAATTGTTTAAAACATAAAATTATTTGAAAAATAAAATTGTTTACAAAATTAAATTGCTTAAAAATTAAATTATTAAAAAAATTAAAAATGTTGAAAAAATAAAATGTTGGACAAATTAAAATTGTTGAAGAAATGAAAATGTAGCAGAAACAGAATTGTTAAAAAAAAAATTGTTTAAAAAAATAAAATGGTTGAACAATGCTGTGCTGAAAAATTAAAATCGTTGAAGAAATGAAATTGTAGACACAATGCAATTGTTTACAAAATAAAAAAATAAAAAATACAATTGTTTGAAAAATTAAATGGTTTAAAAAATAAAATGTTTGGAAAATTAAAATTCTAGAAGCAATACAATTGAACCGCTGGCGATCAAAAGGGGATACGCTCAAAACGCCGTCGTTTTAGTTGGCCCCTGGGTCATATTTTTTTTCAGGTCAAATTTTAATTTTCTAATAACATATCCTAATATGAAATTTTATTGCGTATATTTTTAGTCCTATAAATAAATATGATAACTTTATTAGTTTTCGAAATAATCAAGAAAATGTTACTTTTTTCTGCAATCGCAAAACACGAATTTTTTGTGTTCAACTCGCCACAAGTTCTACAATAATAGGAATTTTGTAATCAAAATTTTAGAAAATATGCACCATCATATAAGGAAACGAACGATATTCATAGAATTCCAATGAATTGTCACTAAAAATTTACAACGATTTTTATTCTTCTCATGGCGTAAATTAGATATTGAAAGATTCAAACGCTTCGGGAGTCGAACGAATTTTCAGAAAATTAAAATTAACGGTCACCTAAATTTTTGTTAGGATTCAAGGAAGTTTTTAGGAAAATATCAGGCAATTATGTTTTATATTTTCAAAGCCACAATTGATTTATGATCTCAGCGCCGTCCCGTACGCGTGCTAGTTCGTCCTGCAATTGGGAGGTCAAGCCGGCCACCAAAATAATAATGAGGACATTATCATTTACATTTTTCAATTCTTTTTTAATAACAAATCATAAAAATTAAAACTTACTTTTCTTTTACTCCGTCCTTTATAGTTTTAGACTTAGTAATATATTCCTTTCCCTACAATATAACATAAGTTTTGTAAACTTTTTGATTAAAAGAAACGTCTATTCATTGAATGCCCTTTATTAATTTCGTGATAATTTGATATTTAAAACTTTTTACATTTTCAATAGTAGAATTCAATGTAAAATATTATATTAGATTAGACTATTTGAACTAATTTTAAAATACAAGATTTTTTAGAATAACCTATTAAGAAATCAAATAAAAAAAAATAATATGATATTAAAATTATCAGAAAAGTCAATTTTTAATTTTCTCTAATACTTTTAAGTAGTACCTTATTTCGGGAACATTTTTTCTTATTCTTCAACCAATTTTCTTCACGCCTATTTTTTTTCGATTTTTGCGAGGACCATATTGTTATGATGCTCAATATCAAGGCTACGATACCTTTTCCAATTCTTTCCTTCGGCACACTCGGCTCCTGTGATTCCACAAATTAATGCAACCTGGAAAGAACATTGTCTAATTAGTCGTATAGATATGATGCTGTATCATCCATGATTTATAGTTTATGTACGTTCCTTTCACAGGATCATTTTATGGGTTACGATATGGCCAACGGCCATACCACGCTGTAAAAACCAGTTCTCGTTAGATCACTGAAGTTAAGCAGTGTTGGGCGCGGTTAGTACTTGGATGGGTGACCATTCGGGAATATTACTGCGTTTTGTTGGCTCGTCGTGGGTGTAGTGAGCCCACACTTGTAGTTATTTACTACAAGAAACTATCAACCTAGAAACACTACCCGAATCGGGTAGTGTCACGCCTGCCCCGAAAGGGAAATGGCTTAATGGTATACATATTACTCACTTTGACTGCCAAATAATGATTATCCGGTGCTTCTTTCAAGATCTTTGCTACATGTTGAGGTTCCAAAGTCTTTGATTTCGTGCTCATAAATCCTTTGCTATTTTTTGACAAGAAAATAGATAGTTTTCTGCATTTAGCGATGTCCACAAAACGAATATTTAGCATAGTATTTTTAATCATAGAAAATTTCCATCAAACAGTCGATGGTTCGACATTTTTTGATAGTTTTTCAAAATAAACAAGCATTGTGTCCAATAAAGTTTGTGTTACCAGTCTCATTCCTTCACGTATTTGTAGTGTATCGACGACGTTTTCCAAATTGTTACGACTCGAGCTCATTTTTAAATTTTCACAACAACACTAATAACTGAGCACGACTAGAAAATGGCTGACCGTATTTTATTTTTATTCAATTTCTCCTTCTATTTATTAATTTCGTACTTATTATATTTCCAATTGAAGGGCCGGATAATATAACTCGCCGAGCGCTCGAAATGACGTAAAACTATTGTCCAACTTGATAAAAAATGGAAATCGCAAATTTCCATTAACAAAAAATATTGCTCGACGCGGCTTGTCAAGGTGCATCTTTTTTCTATCACGCATTTTTTTGCAAAATAACTAGTTTTGAAAATAAAAATTGAAAACTAATTTTTTTTCGCCCGAATAAACGCAATAAAATCAACGCTTAATAAAACTCAAACTGCGGTTTCTCGGAAACTAATTGACCAAATCACTTGAAATTCAAACTGCAAGTTCATGACTCTTTTTAGAAGCTAATGATATGAATAAAAATATTGTAGCTATCTATGGTTTAATATTTTCGATCGATGTATCGATCGGCCCGGAAAACCGCGTTTTTCACATTTCACGTAGCGAGGAAGTTTTTCATTTCACGAGTCTCGCCAAAAAGAAACATATCTCCATGGTCGTCAACATTTAGCCAAGTTTTGGGCTAAAATTGACATCGATCCGATGAAAATGGTAGGAGCTACGGATTTTTAAAGAAAAGCGTCAGCGCACGAGGCCGGAGAATCCTGACGCTTGCGGCATTTGCCTAACGTGAAAGCTTTGCGGACACGTGATCTGTTAATTGTAGCACATAATCATTGTTGACAATTGAGTCAACGATATTTCCACCCATTTTCAAGCATTTTGCGAACTATTATACCCGAAAATTCATTTCTGCAATCCGCAAATTGTCGATTCAAAAGTCGCGTTGGCTCGCGTGCTCCGATAAACAATTGAAAGGCGTCCACAGCTTTTCTTTTGTTTTTCACTACGCTGTTGCTTTTTCACAATATATCGCGTAGTATATTTTGATGATATGTTAAAACACGTTGAGAAATGTCGGGCGTGAAAACTGATTAAAACAGAGGTCGGAAACGATCAAGAAATAATGATTCTTGGGCTCAAAACGGCAGGAAAAAATCTAGAAATTTGGTATGTATCATTTTTATAATACGGAGAGAAAACGCGGAAAGCAAATTACCGAAATCTTTGGTGTGCGTGGAATAACCATAAAGATAAGGTTTTTTCTATTATTATATGACACAGTAAACACTAGGGTGGTCCAAATTTATACCTGTAAAAATTCGAGTTTCGATTTTTTGTGATAGCCCCCCCCCCCATTTTTTAGTTTTCCGGAAAAAGAAATTCATTCTTTTTTGTTAACATGGGGTTTTAAATGGGAAAAGCTCGATTTTAAAAAAAATGGAAAAAAGAAGTACTTGTTATAAACTTTTTGTGAATTAAAGTATAGTCCTCTTGAGGAGTATTCAAGGAATAATTTCCATCCAATAACTTTAAATTTTGACACTCAAAATCCTCTTTTATTGTGCCCCGAAAATGCCCTAAAAAAATTCAAAATATTAGTTTTCTATCAAATTCATGCTAAAAATGGTATTTTTTGAAATTTTTTCAACATGAATTATTTTTAATAGATAAGTGACGAGTTTTGAAGTATATTTTGAATAATTTTAAATAATTTCAATTGTTTGAATAATTATTATTTTTTTAAACAATTTTTTTTCCTGTGAATCGTGAAAACTTATTATCTTTCGGAATAAATTATAAAAAAGCTGATGAATGTCAAGGGTTGTAGTTCTTGTTTAACATATTTGCTAATTATTTAAATAATTTTCAATTGTTTAAACAATTTTTTCTTCCAAAAATCGTAAAAATTTATTATTTTCTGGGAATAATTACACAATCAAAGAATGTTGAGTGCAATATATTTTTAAAGGATATTTGGTGATTATTAAAACAATTTTTATTTGTTCAAGTAATGTTTCCCCCTGTAAAGCGAGAACTGGTTGAATAATTACTAAATAAGTTGAAATTTAAAATCGGTTAAGAATTGTAGGCTGTAGGTGATTTCAAATAGTGAATTCTCGATTCAGCCCACTGTGCGTCGGGATTCTCCGGCCTCGTGCGCTGACGCTTTTCTTTAAAAATCCGTAGCTCCTACCATTTTCATCGGATCGATGTCAAATTTGGCCCAAAACTTGGCCAAATGTTGACGACCATGGAGATATGTTTCTTTTTGGCGAGACTCGTGAAATGAAAAACTTCCTCGCTACGTGAAATGTGAAAAACGCGGTTTTCCGGGCCGATCGATACATCGATCGAAAATATTAAACCATAGATCGCTACGATATTTTAATTCATATCATTGGCTTCTGTAAAGAGTCATGAACTTGCAGTTTGAATTTCAAGTTATTTAGTCGATTAGTTTCCGAGAAACCGCAGTTCAAGTTTTATTAAACATTGATTTTATTGCGTTTATTCGTGCGAAAAAAAATTAGTTTTCATTTTTTATTTTCAAAACTAATTATTTTGCAAAAAAATGCCTAAAAGAAAAAAGATGCGCCTTGACAAGCCGCGTCGAGTCATATTTCTTTTTAATGGAAATTTGCGATTTCCATTTTTTATCAAGTTGGACAATACTTTTACGTCATTTCGAGCGCTCGGTGAGTTGTATTATCCGGCCCTTCAATTCCGAATGAATGGTTATTTCTCGAAACCTCTGAGATTCTATTTCTCTACGTAATGACTGCCGAACTGATTTTATTTTGTGATTACAAATCAACACATCAATCCGCGCTTAGCTTTGGTCTTGAAATTTAAGTGGACACTTCACGGTCATCTGTAGCGTAAAGTTTTATCGCGATTTTATTGTGTTTTCGTTGTCGCGTAATTCTTAGGGTCAGATATTGAAGTCAAGGCCGAGTGTTTCAGCAGCCTCCTCCGCTGCTTTGTACAGAAATGCCTCTTTGCCCACCTCTTCGTGTCTCGTAACCATTTTAAGAAGAGGGTCTTGTGGCTTGTACCCAGAATAATCCTGTTGTGAAGACATTCAAGATTCATTATTCCGCGACCACCTTGACGGCGTGAGGTGTAAACTCGTGGACCAGAAGACTTAAGGTGCATGCTTTTGTTCATGTGCATAACCTTTCGGGACCCGATATCGAGGGATCTGAGCTCGTCCTTCGTCCATGGAACTACGCCGAATGTATAGAGTATTACTGAGACGGCAAGCATGTTCGTTGCAGATAATTTGTTCTTCGCCAACAGTTCGGAAGACCATATCGGTCGGATGACACCATACGGCAATAAAAAGTAAAATCTTCGACGAAAATTTTGAGCCCTATAGCAGCGTTTCCCAAACTTTTTACGCACTTTCTGGGGAGCGGTAGGGTCGCCACCCTCAAATTTTTTCACAATACTGGAACCCAAGAGAGACACTGGACGCCTGTCACTCGGACGCGGATGGTTGCTTAGCGCGACCTTCCCATTGTTAGAGAATTAGAGTCGGTCGAGGAAAATGAAATCTGGCAAAATAATAATAAATTAATCATTAATAGGCTGCGGTAGATTTGTTAGATCATGACAAAAACGTTAAAAAAAGGTAGACGAAAATCGGATAATAACTTGGATAGTTCTCGCATTTTTGTTACACTGAGAGGTCCCATTTATATATTCACAAGATTTGTAAATGTTTCCTTCGTTAGTGCAGATATCAACCGATTCTCAAGAACTTTTTTTTCATTTTTCTCAAATTATTTCACGGATTTGATTCAGCTAATTAAAATTAAATTGAGCCATGTCTTCATAATTTCAGTTATTCCAACTGGTCATTATCTCGTAACAATGAAAGGGTCATTCGTGGCAGGTATACGAAAGCAGCCGTCTGCTCGCAGCGGGGAGCCTACCTCGAAGACTACCGAGCTTTCGGGACCGGGGTGGCATACCCCTACCCGGCGGTAGGGTATCTACCCGCGGTAGCAGTTTGGGAAACGCTGCCCTATAGGGTCCATTTATCTCGACAATGAAAGTGTGAAGAGGGCGTGGCTGATTTCACGGAGAATGCCCCACACACACGTATATATATATATATATATATATATATATATATATATAATTTTAAAAAAGTTGAACAACCACCGCAGGGTACCACTAAGAGCAACTGCCATCTAAAAAAAATGTCAATGGCCCCCAGTAGAACCGCGGTAAAATACACCTATGGCCACGTCTCACATCCGTGAGATGGGTGATCACAGGGCACGACGAAATCACAACGACAGGCCGGTGAAACCCTCGTGTGTCTTGAGGACACGAAGCGACCCAAGGAGGACAGCTTTCTGCATCCATCTCGAAAGTGCCTTGGCATATTTTTGGCACGCGGGTATGGCTTTAAGGTTACGAACCAGTGATAATTTCGCACCTCCGAAAGCACCTATCACAAGGACAATTACTCGTACCGAATATTTTAGGTACAGTCGTTGCAGCTCTCTTTTACGGTCTTGATACCTCTCCTCTTTTTCTTCCTCCTTTGCTGTGATGTTGTATTCGGACGAATCCGAGAATTCGATCACGAATATAGTTCGTTTCTCGAAGTCTTGGAGAACAATGTCAGGCCTCGAGTGCGCAACGGAGACTGCTGCCCGAAAATCGTAGTTCCAGAAAATCTGGCAATTCTCGTTTCGAACAATTGACTCTATATTCCTTGGAGCGTTCGGCAGGGCAGGGTCGCGACCAACGCCGTAAGAGGGACAAAGGTGGTAATAAAGTACTCTTAGGCCGCATTATGTCTATAGATATACGTTGTTCCTGCGTGGGTCGGACACCCCGATAGTATGTGTTCTAGGTACTCAGCGTGTGCATGACACGCTCTGCACCTATCACGCAGAACTTCTCGACATAAAATGCGGTCACGGTATGCTAAGGTGGAAATGACACCGTCCTGGCATACGAAAATAAAGCCCTCTGTACCTGAATTGAACCCTGATGATTTGAGGAAAGCAAAAGTTTGCTCCTTCGACAAGGACTGTTTTTCTACATTTCTGTGAAAGTTTCCGTGCATATGCTTGTCGAGTAGCTCTTGGTGAAATTTTCCAACCTCTGCTTTCTTCACTTCGGCTTTTAGACGTGAAGCATCTAGATGGAGTAATGCACTTTCCTCACTTCTGATGTTAAAATTCAGGCCAAGGGTCTCGGCAGCTTGCTCCGCGGCTTTGTAAAGGAACGCTCCTTCGCCAATCATCTCGTGGTTTCTGTCCATCTTTATGATAGGATCTCTGCCATTCGCAACGATGTAAGCTGTACTTAGAACAATTCGGTTATGAAGACACTGGAGATTCAGAAGTCCGCGTCCGCCTTGCCGGCGTGAAATGTACAATCGCGGAACTGACGAATTGATATGCAAGCTTTTATGCATATGCATGATCTTACGTGTGGTGACATCAAGGGCCTTAAGCTCGTTCTTCGTCCAGTGAACCACCCCAAACGAGTAGAGTAGAACCGGGACGGCAAGCATGTTAGCCGCAGATACCTTGTTCAACGACAGATTGGAAGACCAAATCTGTCGAAGAAGATGCTTGTATCTGCTTCGGAGAGACTCCTTAACTTATGTTACGTGCTGAATGCGGCTTTGAGGCACGCCCAGGTATGTATAGGTCTCTCCAGTGTTAAGATGTCTAATAACACTTATAGCCACAAGCTCAGGGTCATTGGGAACGCCAGTAATCTTTCCTTTCTTCAAATGAATTTTTGCACACTTGTCCAAACCAAAGTCCATCCCAATCTCTTCTGTATAGTTCTTGACGATATTTAAAGCAGTTTGGAGTTTGCTTTTACCAGCGGCATAGATCTTCAGGTCATCCATATAAAATACATGAGTGACCTTATGCTCACGCTGATTAGTGTCGCCACAGAGGTATCCAGGAGAATTTCGTAGTGCGAGAGATAGAGGCAGAAGTGTGATGCAAAAAAGCAAAGGGCTCATACTATCACCTTGAAAGACGCCCCTCTGGAAGGTGACGTTGTTCGTTGTCAGACGATAATTCCTAGATGAGATGGTAAATCTAGTTTTCCAAAGAGGCATCAATCTCTCTATGCATCTCACTATGTGTGGATGTCTAGAGTGAATTATGCGAAAAGTATACATATATATATATATATATATATATAATGTTCTTTTCGCGTAATTCACTCTAGAAACAACAAATTTCATCGCTGAGATATTTTACAACTTGAAGCTTACTCCCCTGTAGCCAACATCAATGACGTTGTTTAGAGGTAGAGAGACGGTATAGCATAAAGTTGCTCAGATGGAACGACTCCATGCTCTCGGATGTACCTTACTTTCTGATTTGAAACGGTTTCGGTCAGGGGTAATTATTTGGTTAAAATGTATAATTTTATGGAGTAAGACTTTCAGAAAAAAAACATTTAGCTTTTAAAAAGGGCAGCCGACATGTGCCCCTTTCTGATAGAGGTAAACCTATAATTCCTGAGTTTATAATATCTGACCCAAAACTTTACCATAATTTTAAATAAATTATTTTGTTCTCTTTAGGAGGAACCAGTAAGCTGCTATTGCAGTGCATCACATACAGATAACAATTATTCTACAGATGAACATGATTCAGTTCGCGATATAGCACATCATCCATCCGCACAATCTCTGACCCAAAAGTTTGGTCTGCACCAATCAGATTCTGGTGCAGACTTGTCTGAGTACCACGATCAACAAGAAGCCATAAGTATTCAGAATATTTTGGCATCTTATGGTAAAACTTTAGAAACTAATGAAGAACTCATTATTGAAACTAAAGATAAAGATTTTTCTGCTACGAAAAGAGAGATCATAGACTTTGATTTTAATCTAGATTTAATAGATACTGAGAAAACTTTTACGGAAACGTGCACAAACACTTCTTATAATTCTCTGTACTCCACAGCGAAGATATCTTGTAATGAGTTCCCATCTGTGGTAAAAATTTTTAAGGAAAGCATTTCCATGAATACTCAATCGTACAAAAGCAACGAAGACTCTGAAGTACAGGAATGTCACGCAGATCATAAATTAAATTTTAGTATTATAGAAACAGAAGAATGGGAATGTGTAGAAAAATACGGCTTATCTAAAAAAAGCAAAATTGATTTAGCATGGGAAAGATATTGGTCAAAGTATGGAGAATGTATATTATGGACATCATGGATTGACAAGTATGCAGATTATATAAATCCTAGTTACTTACAAGAAAATTCATTTGTATTAGAAAAGGGTGCAGAATGCGTGGAAGGAATTGAACAACATTCCGAGAGATTTCCTGAACAAAACACTTGTTTTCCGACTGAAGCGCACAGAAATTGTACAATCGGTCGATCAAATTTTGAAGGGATCTTTGGAAAAACCGAAATCAACATGTACGATTTTCCAAAACAGGAGTCAACCAGCGCTATTATTTTTTCTTTCCAGAATTCAAATAAAGACTATGTCAGCGATAAAGAAGCTGAAGATAATAGGAAAAAATTAGGGAATCAACTGTCACCACAACATGATGAAGGCTGGAATCCTTTAAGTCCATTCAGCGTAGAAGAAAGTTACAATCAACCTTCCAACGCCGAAGATGAGAAACTTCTTACAAGGTGCGATTCAGCTAATGGATCAATTGCAAGAACTAATGCTACTTCGGATTCTATGACAAATGTTACTAAAATAACACTGACAAGTTCCAGTTGTGATTCTACGTCAATCCAGTCTAGTCTCGTCAGCTCAATGACCAGTTCTAATGAAAGTAATGTGACTGGTAGTAATTCAGATCCGGACAATGAATATGCACCTGAAGATAATGATAAGTATTGGCAAGATTTGTGGAAAGAAAACTTTCATGAACAGTATCAAAAACACTATGAGCAATTCCAAGTAAAGTACAAGCCAAAAAAAGAACAAACCAGCATTAACTCTAATTTTCATGAAGATAATACACATCTTTTATTGACAGGACTGAAACCTAAAAAGGATGAAAATTGTAGATTTTCAGAAAAGAATCAAAGTTTAGGAAATATTAATTTAATCGATAACAAATCGGAGGTTGTAGGTAACATTCAGAAAGAAAACTTCGGGAAAAAGAAAATGATTATGGAATCTGTAGGTTTACTGATGCAGAATTTGACGATGAGTTCTCAAGTCGTCAATGTTAACGACGTGATTGAAAACAGTTCATCAGAAAATATCGGCCAAAGTAAAGTATTAGATGATGGGTGTAATACAATTAATTTTGATATTTTGGACTTCAATGTCAAAAGTAATATGAATAAAACGTCCCCTAACTCTGAAGTTAAACGAAAACTATGTGAAGATAAACCGATTACTCTAAAACGCAGGTAATTATTCGATAATATACTTTTCTAATTATTTGTGTAAATTCGCATGGAAAAGGCTCACTTTGTCAGCATAGAGTTACATACAGTGCCATTTACCTGCATAAAGTTCCCATGTTAAGAGATGACCCCACTAGACTTAGTGCCATTTCTCAAAAGTTGCAGTTGAGGTATTGTAAGTATAGATACATTCAAAGAGCAATCCACACCAACGACCACGCGTAAGACAATTGGCAATTTCACATCAATCAATTAAAAGCATGCGAATTTTCGGAATAGTCAACTTCTTTTCAATTGCACAGGCCTTTAGATAGCACTTAAATTAATCTATATTCCTAATGTAACAAAATTTCTCAGAAAATTATCTTTATCCTTATAATACCTTAAATTTTGCAATTTCTACAAAGACCTGTTATTCTTCTTCTGCAAATTTAAAATACACGTTTTGCCGGAAGCTTACTTGATGTAAAAATAATAGCAATAGGTTTGCCTTGAACGCCATACTGTATTTTGTATTTCTAAGTAATATATATTTTTATGTAACGCAGGCATGATTTACGCGTTTTATTAACGTCTTTTCAGTTCTGAAAGTATTTGTTTATACGACAGAAGGACTGGACAGCGAATGCGCATGTGTGGTGTGGTGCGGAGTACATACATACACGGAGTGCATACACGGAGAACTACTCCGTGTATGCACCTTCGCTGTCGCCGCTGTACAATAATGGAACGCGCCAACCTAACCTCAAATGCTAGACGTGATAAACTTGTAAATCATACCTTTGTTACATAAAGTATCGTGTGTCCCAAGGAGTGAAATGTCTTTCACTCCTAGGTATACAAACTCCTATTATTATAAACCAGTTATTACTGCCATCTTTGTCGCTCTTACGGTGTTGGCCGCGCGACCCTGCCCTGCCGTACGCTCCCAGGCAGATAGAGTCGATGGTCCAAAACCAGAAGTGCCAAATTTTCTGGAACTAAGATTTTTGGACAACAGTCTCCATTCCAAACTCGAGACCTGACATGGTTCACCAGGACTTCGATAAACGAACTATATTCGTAATCTAGTTCTCGGCTCCTGGCCATTTCAGCCACATTTTGGGGCTTAAGAGAAACCTGGATGTTAATGTTCCTCCTTGTTCTGAAATCGCTATCACCTCTCAGGGGGTGCCTGCTTTCGACGGTATGTCTTAATGTCGCTTCCTTCCCTTCGTCTGCGACTTGTTCATGCAGCGGTTGGGGAAGCGCTCTGCGTTCAGATCCAGTTTGCGAGAGATAGGCCGTTAGACAATTTCCAAAGACTGTTGCGAAACATGCTGAAGCTCTGGGCGTTTCTGGAATCAGAGAGTGTGTATACACGCCGTCAAGCCTCCGCGAAGAGGGATAATGCTGCCATCGTAACAGTCCAGCAAGTCATCCTTGAGTCGATTCGTTCATTAAGTGTGAGCGTTTCGCTGGTTCGTCGTGTTGTATGATTCCTCATCAGTCATCGCCTCAATCGGAGCATGGTGATCCAGAATCAGTGGAGTATTTCATTTTCAGCCACGGATTAACAATAAATCAAGTCCCTAATGAGCGTATACAGTCGTACAACCCGTGATGCAGACGATACTTTATACAACAAATGCCCTTTTTGGGCCTTATACGATACTTGGGACTCGACAAGTAGGCATACAGATGTCAGCACTTCCTGCACTCTCCACTTATAAAATTTTGAGCATTGTGTAGTTTGCAGTTCGTCTTTTACCGCTGTTATCCTTTCCCAGCGGCCGCGAGCGTTGAATGTGACAATAGTCGCCTCTGGATGCTTCCTTAGAGCTACTATCTGGCACTCCGTAGGTTTTTAGTCGCATGCTTCCTGATGATCTACAAAGTTTCTTACAATGCGATAGGTGTTTAATAAACCGCCTTCTGAGCTGCTACCAATACCCTACTGACTCCTAAATGTTCAAGATGTTCAGTGCACCTTGCGTGCACATTGCCTGTAGCCGAAATCACAATAGGATGAATAGATGCATGTTTCACATTCTTCCATATTGTGTTTACTTCATGCCTCAGCTCGTTATACTTATGGATCTTGGTTGTATAGGTCTCCTGCAAATTCCTGTTAAGGGGACAAGCAATTTCGATGATGTAGACCCTTCCATCTTTTTTCTCTCGTATCACAATGTCGGGTCGACTGGCTTGGATATAATGATCCATCTGGATAGTAACCTCCCAATATAAGATGTAGTCTTCGTTTTCTAAAACGGACACTGGAGTGCATCTATAGAAAGGCATCCATTCTGTTAAGAGTCCTAGGTTGAGGGCAAATTGTTGATGTACAATGCCCGCCACATAATGATGTCTGTGCGTATATTCTCTCTGAGCCATTACCCTACAACCACCAATAATGTGCTCGACAGATTCGTTGGTATTTTCACGTAGTCGGCACCGGTCAAGCACGTCTTGAAGTAACACGTGTTTGCGATAGTTTCTGGTGCTGAGAGCCCTGTCCTGAATCGCATTGACAAATTCTTCCTCTATAGTTTCTGCCCTGATATTTAAGGCCTCCTCTGAAGACAAATTCTAGGGCGTGTAGTCAAGATCCGCTTTACAGATAGTGGTGTAAATCGCAACACCTCACTTGCTGTTAAAATAGTCTCGCAACTGTATAACTTGTGACTTAGACAGTTTTTTACATCTACAATGCGCCTACCCCCTAAGTGGCGATACAATCAATCAATCATATTATTTTCAATCGCCGAATTACTGTGGTGCATTCAGTGCTTCGTCATTAATAGTCTCGCAACTGTATAACTTGTGACTTAGACAGTTTTTTACATCTACAATGCGCCTACCCCCTCAGTGGCGATACAATCAATCAATCATATTATTTTCAATCGCCGAATTACTGTGGTGCATTCAGTGCTTCGTCATTTCTACGCGGATGGTTCTGTTTAACTTTTCAAGGTCGGTGTTACATCATTTGATGAGCCCAAATTCATTCTGCAGCATAGGTGTTCATTGCACTAATGTTGTTTGCTGAGTTTAGAAAACTCTTCAGAATCAATCTGAATCTTGTGGTGAAGGCAGCCGTTAGGCTTTTCTTAACTATCGTATGCTGAATACCCTTAGATTCGACAATACCCTGGTATTTATATGACTCGTCATTAGCCATTGCCTCGATGTCATTCTCAAACTCGTTCTCTTGCTCTGCGGTCCTAATTCTCCTCTGGCTGAATGCAATGTTCTGCATTTATCTAGTCCGAACTCCATATGGGTATCATTGGAAAACTGCTTTTTGACATCGATCACTTGCTGCAGTTTCTGATCTTAACTAGCGTATAGCTTCAGGTCATCCATGTATAGAAGATGGATCAGTTGATGACCATCCTCATTATGATGTATTCTAAACTTATGAGACATTCTATTTAGTGTTTTTCTTAATGGGTTCAATACTAAACAGAACCATAGTGCACTGAACGATTCTCCTTGAAAGATACCCGTTGTAGTGCGTATTGATCTAGTTATTCTTGGTTGTCCCTGATCAAAATACTTGATTCTTGTACTCCAAAGCATCATCGCATGACTTAGAAAGTCGATGATGCGTGGGCATATTTTGTACATTTTTAAGACTTCAAGCAAATAGTCTTGTGGTATGGAAGAAACGCTTGCTTGTAGTCAATGTATACTATGTGCAAGTTTCTTTTATGTTTACGAGCTTGCGTCATGGCAACAGCATCTATAGTGACTAGATCCTTACTGTCCCTCAAGTTTTTACAACACGAATCCTTTGTGATGTTCATCTATGGCAGAGAATGCCTTTGTGTTCATTTTACATGTCTGAACTATAGTAAAGCATGACCAAGTTCCTCTTAGGGTACTGTAGTTTTTCTGAGATTTCGCTGTGCACATTATCGTTATTAATGTCCGGATATGGTTCTAGTGGATCCGGTACTTGACTTACATTTTCCCCAGCACCTATGCCTTCAGCTTCAATCAGGTCTTCTTTGTCCACATATCTTAAAAGGAGTTCATCAATAAGAAGCAGCTGTTCCACTTCCATTTTGATGACAGCTATTTCAGCAGCCGAAAGTAATATATTTACAGATACTGAGCGTTTGTGGTCTGCTAGATTCTACACATTTATTCTTGTCGCTAGCTCTGGGTACATAAGTAAGAAGATTCGATGGTGTTCTTTCCTGACACATTGCCTACTTTTCTCTGCCAAAAAATTAAGGCGCCTAACACCTAAGTTCATATGGTATGTCCATTTGAATCGCCTTCTTGGTTGCTGAACCTTTGCTTCTGCCTCTGGTGGAATTAGGCCGTCTGCCTTTCGTAGATGTGGTGATGCTGGATCTTCATTAGATTGCGCTAAAGCATCAATTGCTGCTGCTTGATCGTCGGATGCGGCTCCCTCTAACTGATGTTCATTGTAGACGTTTCTCCACGCCAAATCAACCTGCTGTTTAATCTCCATTACTCGGTCTTCTCAGATAAGAAGATTATTTCTGATGTCCTTCATCTTACCTATAAGTCGTCCCACTGAAAACTTATGTACGTTAGGATACTTTGCAGCAAACTTCGTCCTAAAGTGGTATCCCTTTTTTTGTTTGGTTTTATACTTCGCACTTTCGTAATAGAGATGCGTCAATTGTTCTTTAATTGTGGTAACCCATTTGATGCTCTCCCACGCTATTTCTGTTGAGGTGGTTGGCTGCAAATATGCTAACGCAAGCCAAAGCATTCTTAGCAGGTACAGCTGATATTCCACTGTTTACCGTTTGTCGCAGATGTTCTTGTTGCTCAGCTGCTTGATTAGGGAGATCTGCCTGACTAACTCGCAGCTCATTATCGCTACCGTTCGGTCTCTAGCAGCGGTTGACCTTACGCTGCAGACGGAACAGCTGCAGATGAATGTTTCACCTCTGAATCATCTTGCGTTTGCTTCGGTAAAGTTGCTTAAGCTCATCGACGTTCGATTTTACTGCACCAAACGTGCAGAGCAGTATAGGAACGGCCAGCATACTGTTTGTCTGGATCTTATTCTTCCAAGATAATTCGGAGGCCCAAATTTTTCTGAAAATTTGGCGATAATTTTTCTCAAGGGCCGTTTTCAACACACGCACATCTTGGATTTCCGCTTGCGGTATTCCAAGATATGTATATATTTCACCATTACCAAGATGTTGAATGGTATTTCCACCTATGAGTTGATCATCCTGATCGTCACGCGATGATGTAGTTTCTAGTCTTGCTTTGTGTAAATTGATGCAGGCACACTTGTCCAGTCCAAAGCTCATGCCCATTGCTTCAGAGTACCTATTTGCTGCCACCGCAAGGACGTCAAGGTCCCATTTGGAAAAGGCAAAGCTAAGGTCGTCCATGTATAAAAGTTGGTTGACCTTATATTCTCTTCTGTTTGGCGGGCTACTTAGTTATCCAGAGCTTTTGTCTCGAACCACAATAGATAGAGCCAAGAGGGAGATGCACAAATGTTTGCATTTGCTGATCTTATGCATTTGCGATATAAAATTAGCGAATTCGCGAAATAGTACTTACTTATTTTAAAATTTATTATTAAGTAATTTATTATTAAAATAATACTAAAACTTGGATATAATGATCCATCTGGATAGTAACCTCCCATTATAAGATGTAGTCTTCGTTTTCTAAAACGGAAACTGGAGTGCCACATAACTTTAGCCTTACTTTATATACACAACTTGGCATTATTACAAGGCTTGGCATTATTATAAGGCATTATTACACAACTTTAGACTTACTTATATATCGCGAAAATACTTCGCTAATTTTATCGACTTAGAGAGTCTCCTTGGAAGACTCCCTTCTTATATGTGACATAGCTGTTAGTCACTTGTCTTTTGTCACATGTTATGAAAAATCTTGACCACGAAAAGAGCATCAGCACTTTCATGACTCTCGCTATTCTTAGATGCACCTCTAGGAACTCAAGAAGCTTGACAAGTAGCTCATGGTTTGTGTTATCGTATGCCTTACGGTAGTCAATCCAAGTCACAGACAGATTGCGTCGATACCTGATCGAGTCCTGGGTAATACACCTGTCTATTAACAGGTTCTCCCTGCAACCTGCCACACAGTGGTCCGGATCGTCGAAAAGGTGGTCAAAAGTCAGAAAATGAGTTTTATTTTTTTTATGAAATATCGACGCCAATCCATTAACGAGTATCTAAAGCACATGAGAGTACAAAAATAATAAAGAAATATTATTATTTTAAGCAATTTTACAGGTTTCAAAGTTCAACAAATTGGAGAAATCGCTCTTAATACCTAATGTATACCCTCATAAACCTCAACTTTAGGAGATGCTGTGTCAACACCAGTAAAAAATATTTAAAAAATGGTTATATAGAATCGTAGTGTATGATCTTCTTTAAGTAATTCATATGTTAAAAATTTCATATTTATCAACATTATTAATTTTTTTTATTAATGTTTTTCGGGTAAAAATATTTCTCATTTAATCAGCCTTCGATTGAAAAAACATTAAGTTGCTGGGCTTGGCCGTGAAATGTGGAAACGCTAAGTTGTTGTGAAAGAATTAATAAATTGATTTCCATGAAAGATTTTTGCGGCAATTTGCGACTTTTCAAATGGGACGCTAATTAGGAAGGCCACGCAGGCAGGAATTTGCGCGAGTTGAGGCGCGTGTTTGCCTATTATAACAATTTTATGAAATAGTAATTTTTATTTACACAGATTTTTAGTATTTTGCTATTTAGATATTCAATATTCTATTTAGTTGATGTTTTTTTCCTAAATTAATTTATTTTGAACAATTATCAAATATAAAAAATAATGTTCTCACATGGTAACTTTAAAATGATTCAACAATGGTACTACAACCACGGACTAAGTTTTCTTAATAGAAGTGAAAAATATAGATGTTGGAGGTAATTCCTATAATGGTCTTGTTACCTGGGTATTGTGACAGGTGCCTAAGAGATCTTTAACCGGATAGTGCTAGTGACAGTGAGGCCCGAGTTACATCAGGTAGGTAAATAAGGTTGATTTTCCAAGGCAGGACATGGAACCTCAAATAATGGAAACACAGCCAGACGATTCTTCGCAAATCCTAAAGCGTCTGCTGAAATTACAGGTAAATAGCATACAATAAATTTACAATAAACGTAAAATAACCATAAATATTCCTGTCAATAACAACGCACAAATTTAAGATATTAACGAAGAAATAATATCTCGATTTGGAGACATTTTAATCGCATTAGCAAGTGGTTATCTACTGAATGAGGAGAAATTGAAGGCGTACTGCATTGCAACTGCGAAATTATATGGAGAATTATATTGATGGCATTCAATGCCACCAACCGTGCACAAAGTTCTGATACATGGATCATCAGTTTCGAAAGATTTAATGTTTCCGATTGGTCAGTTATCTGAAGAAGCATTAGAATCTCGAAACAAGGACATCCGAAAATATAGAGAGCACCATGCCAGAAAATCTTCGAGAGTGAAAACGAACGAAGATATTTTTCACAGGTTACTTCTTAATTCTTGTCCGAATGTTGCTAGTATTAGTCTACCAAAAAAAAACCTAAGCAATTGCCCAAAATCAGTTTTAGAGCTAGTAATAATACCAGAAGAAAAAACGGAATCATCTGATCAAGAACGTGAAGACTGTGATGATAACACAAGCTCACATGAATGTGAAGAATTTAAGAATTCTGTACTTTAATTTAAATTAATTATTTTCAAACGACATTGAAAATAATACTTGGTAACAAAATTTTGTTTTTCATCAATCCATGAGAAATGAAAAATAAACATTTTTTGGCTGTTTGTTAAACCTTGCATCGAACAATTCGGAAATGTTAAAGGTTCCTAATTCAAAATTGCCATATACCTTTTCTTACGTTTTTGCAAGTTCGCAATATGATTTTTACATTTTTTATGTGATAGTGAATATTTAATCTTCAATATCCCCGAATTTATTCAAAATACAGAAAGAAATATCATACAAATTAAATGAACACGAATTTTGTAAAATTTTGTAACATGGCATAAATGATTTGTATATATGTTCAACCGACAAAAATGCGTACAATTTAAAAATTTTTTATTTTAATATCTATGCAATGTTCAAAGAGTATATTTAATAAATGTTTGTGTATAGTTTATTTGCTTAAATAATTATTATTTCATCAGAACTGATTCACCTTTCACTCGATACAGCTGAATAAGAGGTTCGAAATCAGGAATTCGAAAAACTATTATAAAACAAATTTCATGCTCTTATAGGATTTTTTTTTCAATTTGGCGAACGTATTAGATTTGCCATTCTGAATTTTGATATTTTTATGACATATTTAAAACCAGCAGCCTACGCAATGTTTCTTAAATGGACTTCATAAAATTGTAGTCATATTCAGAATGTGTTAGCTGCCATATTGGGTCCGCCATTTTTAATTTTGAAATTTTGAAAACAGATTTGGAATTAGAGACCCAAGAAGTATTTACAAATTAAATGTCATGTCAATCGGATAATATTTCGACTTTTGACCACCTTTTCGACGATCCGGACCACTGTGCCAGTCCTCTCTTGCATCCACGTTGTTTAACCATTGTACTCCATACCGGCTCGATGAATGTTAATATTCCCTCTTTGAGGATGCCAGTGAATAGCTTGTAGCTGGCGTTCAAAGAAGCGATGGGCCTGTAGTTCTTCGGACTTGACAAATCTCCCGTCCTAGGGATCAGTACCGTGTGTCCTTCCACTATCCACTGCAGGATGGGCCGTTCTCCGTTTAAGAAAGTAGTAAATATACGAGATAGGTGCTGGTACGTAGAAGTGAATTTCTTCAACCAAAAGTTGTTGATTTTATTCGGCCCTGGCGTTGAAAGGTTTTTAGCTCTAGCGATAACTTTCTTCACTTCTTCAGTAGTAATTAGTGGACAGTCTTCCACTGAAACTTGTAACCTTTGCCTATGACAAAAGTTGCAAAAGAGTGATATATCTGAAGCGTCTTCATTTAGTTGATAAGTATCTTCATATACTTGCTACCAGAAGACTTGAATGTCTTCTCGACTAGGCGGATTTTTAACGGCACGTGACGTTTTATTGAACAGACGAGAAGGATGAGTAGAAAAGGTGGAATTTTCCTGAATCCACTCTACTCGCCGTTCAAGGCGCTGTTTCGCTGTTGGAAGACATCTTATTTTTTGCATCCAGTGCTGCTTGATGGTCAACAGTTTACACTTATTCAGCGTGTGATTTGCTTTCTTTAAGTTTCGAGCAAGTAGCCTAACTTTTGCAGTGAATTTTTTATTTGATGTTATGTAGCTAATCACGCACTGAACATTTGATGCATGCCATCTCGCCGTTTTAATTTTAAACTGAAGCTGTGCGTATTGCTCGCGAGTCTTACACAGGCGTACTGAAGTTTAAAACCCGCGCCAATCCTTCGAGCGATCCGACTGCGAGCGCGTGTAGTTATCTGAGGTCCCCCCTCCCCAGTAGGCCTCAGTGGACCGGCTCCGACTTGTATGAAGACACCGCAGGGAAGATAAACACAGTGCTACGAAAAATGAGTTCCCCTCTGAGTGTAAAGTTTCGGTATGTGACATTTTATACTTCTATGTAATGATCAACTGACATAAAACCACTGTCTCATCTGCCGTTTTCAGTGATATCACGCTTCATCAAGCGCTGGCGTTGCTCGAGCAGGATGAAGATCTCGAGCCCACTGAAGTTTTCATTGCACCTCCAGAGCCCAATGTTAATTCCGATGAGGACAGCGGGTAGGAGGACGGAAGTGGTTTGGTCAATAACCTTAATGGGCGTCAGTTGAATGCTGCATGTGAAATCGCGTCACCCAGGCATCTGCTGACAACATCCGATGGTGTATGCGGCCACGTTAAGTGCTTGCGAAGGATTCAAGCCTTCCTTGCCCTTCTGCGGTCGTTGAAAAAGTTCATCAGCGTGAAGTAAGAAGAGGTTAGAGGCATGTGCGAGGAAGAAGCGGGGCATGTGCTCGTGGTGGTGGTGGTCGTCGTGGCGGAAGTCAGGGTGCGTCTCGTCAAGAGACTGCTTCAACTGCAGCAGACGCAGACAAGTCTTCGTGTGATGACCAAGGTTCCTCTGGCGATTATTCAAGTGATCTAGAGAACAATAGTCTACCTGCAAGCAAAAAGAGAGAATATGTGAATCAGTCAAAGCACAAGTGGGTACGCACAGATATTGGTGTAAAACATAATGTTGTTCCCGAAAAAGATTTTACTAGATTTACGGACGAATCCAGTTCAAATGTTTGTTTTATTTTTTGTTGACGAGGTTATTGATTTTACCCTCCAAGGAATTAGAAATTATACTCTGTTCAAAAATTATCCAGACCATAATGTTTCAAGGGACGAATCGAGGTCTTTCCTTGCAATACTTATTCTGAGTGGGTACTGCAACTTACCTGGAAAACACAACTTTTGGGATCAAGGTGACGATCTGCGCAATATCCTGGTCTACAATTCTATGAGGGGGGATAGGTTTCGCGACTGTGAAGTTTCCCACAGGACTTGTAATAATCATGCAATAATTCCAAAAATCAGTGTTATTCTTTTCACTCACCTTATAAAACCTAGGAATCGTCTTCTCATACATATTTTCCAGGGTTTAGACAGTTAGAATGTCATGTCATGTTCGTTTGTGCCCGGGGGAAGACATGACAAACGGATAGCGGTACCATATGGGACCACCCTCCCACGCTCATACGCGCAAGCAGAACTAAAAAATGATACGACATTCGGGCAGCCTAGTGGATAGATAACAACATATGAAAAGGCTAAAGGAAATCGGTGATGCAAAAAAAACCGCCGTTCATGGGTTAACATCTTCGGGTAGCAAATTGGGGAAAGCAATATTAGCTTCAGCTAATTTGTCCATCCTGAGAGAAAGATACTTGATCTTTCAACCACTGAGGCCTTCTATGAGCATATTCCGGGTGCATATTGACCCAACGTTCATGTAACCTCTGCATGAATCCTCTTCGCGCCGGTGAGCTTCTTTGCCAACAGTCCGACCATTTGAAACGATGTTCTCGCTTTTGTCCGGGGCCATTGCCTGGTCGTCGCCTCAGTTCGGTCCTATTACCATTCCCAACTGAACCATAGCCTCCATCCGAGGGAGACCTATTGTGGGTGGCAGTGCGCGATGCTGGTGACGTAACCGCTTAGTTCGCTGCATTAGGGAGTTAGCCCAATGCAAATTGGCTGACTGCAAGAGTCAGGGCTCTCGGGCGATGGGGTCGCCACATCCCTACGCATCCCCTCCTATTCCTTCTGTCCCAGAAGTTAAGCAAGAGCGGGAAATTCACGCGAGAGACTTCATACAACACTTTTCCTTGGAGTCCGGAGTTCCTCTAGCTGCAGATGACCTTATGCGGCAGACGGTACAGCTAGAGATGAAAGTTTCACCTCTGGATACTTTTTTAGAGCTACCAATCTTTGCAGAATATTATGAGGAACAGTGTTGACGGACCAGATTAAATGATCCCAGAAGAACAGCCTTTTGCATACGGCTTGCGATGGACTGAGCTTGAAGCTGGCAAGCCGGGGTTTTGTCGAGTTGGCTAAGAAATGAAACTTTCATGCCTCCAAGACATCCGATTATGCGAACTACAAGTTGGACTTTGTAGCCTTGGTACAGTCTGCTCAACTCGAAAAGAAGTGATTGATATTTCGCCCTTTTTCTTCCTCCCTTGCCGTGGTATTATCTTAGGCTGGTACCGAGAATTCAATCACGTAAACGATCTTCGCCTTCAGATCTTGGAGGAAAATATCAGGCTTTGTAGCACTGATATGTTGAGTGGTGGAGAATGAGAAATTCCAGAAGATCTGACATTGATCATTCTCCGCAACGGACTCAAGTTCCCCTGGGCGTATGGCAAGTTTCACGTCCCGAACAAAGGCGAGGGTAGGTTGATAATACGGTAGGTAAAGGGAGGTTCAGTGGGCTGATTATGTCAGTGATCAATTTTTTGGTCTTTACAGTCTTATAAAAAACAACACATTGTGATTCTGGTGTCAACATTTTAATAAGATCGACGTTTCGGCTCGGCTTTGAGTCATTCTCAAGATCTAAACAAAATAATTTTAAAAAATTTTTTAATAAAATGAACAAAAGTTAATTAAAGTCGAAACAACGAATTGAATATTTTCAATATTATTATCAATTTCCATTCATAAACATTTCTTTTAGTTGTGTTAAAGGAGCAACTTGCTTTCTTAATTATATGTAAGAATAATTCTTTTGTACCGGCACACATTAAGCATTGTTTTAATAATTTTAATGTTGAAAATTTAATTTCCAAGTTAATTTCAAAGTTTGAAACGATGAAACTTAATTTTCAAAAGAAATGTTTAAGAATGGAAATTGATAATAATATTAAAAATATTCAATTCGTTGTTTCGACTTTAATTAACTTTTGTTCATTTTATTTGAAAATTTTCAAAAATTATTTTGTTTAGATCTTAAGAATGGCTCAAAGCCGAGCCGAAACGTCGATCTTATTGAAATTTTGACACCAGAATTACAATGTGTTGTTTTTTATAAGACTGTAAAGTCCAAAAAATTGATCATTTGGATTTTATCGACAACAGTCAAAGAACGGAGTTTGGTTTGGTTACCACCAACCGATATTATGGATATATATATATATATATATATATATATATATATATGTAACAGTAATTGAAATAGTAAATGTTTAGTAGAATGTGAGAATGGAAAAAGGAATTACAGTAAATTAGTAGATAAAAAGTTACACTATCTTTCATTCCCAAAATGGCAAGAGAAGATTTGTATGTCGATGATATCCCCGACACGTTGTAGAATATCGGCGGAATTCTACCGGGTGTTTTAATTGATTTGCACGAGTCATCTGAAACCAATCTATACGAAGACCGAAAGACAACCACCAGGGGTGAGTCTGGGGTTCATATAGGAAAAAGCTCTTTTGGAAGTCACGTACACACACGGCTGTTTATACGGCGCTCCTGATTGATCCAGCCTAAATATTTTATAACTAAAAAACTAAAACTTCAACAGATTTATGGAAAAGGAATTTTCTATTTATTTTTTTCATTTTTATACGGCTATACAAGTCCGGACACTTGAGTCTGGGACACCCTGTATATGCGTTCGTATATTCTATTCTGAAAATCTATTTGCACTTCCGCTTTCTGTGAATTGTCAAGCTTGATTCGCGTCTGTTTCGTCTTTTTGGTTCTCTTTCTTCTCCATCCTTGACTTGAGTTAATTCTTGAGACTAGAAGGTAATGATCCGTTTTATTTCCAGAACCCCTCATAACCCATTTATCTTTTACTAGCTCTTTAAAAGAATACAAATGAGTTAATCAACCCTGAAAATTGTTATTTATTTAACAGATTGACTCTTTTAAGACTTTAAAAGATCGGTCTTTTGCCAAGCAAAGCAACACAACCAGCTTGACTTCATTTCCGGCAAAGTGGCGTGGGTAAAGCAAATCTGAAAACCTCATACATGCAAAGAAAACAGGAGGGATCGGGTCAAGTGAAGTAATAAAAAAGAAGGCGAATATTCAGAAATGAAAGTCGTGCGTATATATTTTCCTTTTCACCAAAACATAAAGAAGCAATTTAACACAAGAATGTTAAATACCGCCTCACCCCACAAATCAAAAGAAAACACTTTCACTTTGCAAAAAAAATACATTTATTTGGCCGTCTTACCTTGCAAGGACAGACGTCCTTGGTTTTTTTTAATTACGGGAAATTTTTCATGAAAGCGTCTAAATTCGATTAACGGAACGAAGCCGTAATAACAGTAAGTTCCAAAAGTTCCAACGAAAAGTGACAGGCTCCATACAAACAGTGAAGCCAGTACGAAGGTCTGACTAAGAGTGTTCGGTTAGCATGATGCTTTCTACCGCCAATCCTGTACCAACCGCAGGAGGTTTCGGAGTGGACCCACTTGGCGCTTCTGTGCAACGCAACCCGTACAGATTCACGCCTTTAGAGAGATCGACCTTTAGGTTTAACGCGCTCGCTTAAACGGTTCAGGAGCTTCCGACTGCACTTTTCTGCGTCCGTCGACTACTAAAAAACCTAAAAAAAAAAAAAAAATTAGTAGCGGTCTTTCGATAGCCTGGGCCCCTTCCTGCAGAGCGGGCAATCTCTGCGATGATTGTCTGGCGTGCCGCACCGCAATCCCACTCATGGATTCCAGCCCGTCCACATCCCACGCAGAACAGCCCAATTTCTCTGAGACACTCGCCCCAGTGATGGCCCGTCTTACAACAGTTTAGGCAGGTGCTCTGCTGTGAGCCAGCTGGTGCGGTTTCCATTTGCCCCTCGAACAGAGTTTCCCCACGAACAAAGTAGCCCTCAAACCAGGAAGGTGCCCGGGCTTCTGCCGCCTCCCCCTCTTTGGTCTTTGTCAATCTGACGTCTGTCGCGTTAGTTCCGTCCATACTTGCGGTCTCTGGCGCGAAACGTGCCCAGAGTGAGGGTAAAGGTGGACCGTGCTCCTCCACCAAGTCCTGCTTCCTTTGGTTGCCCCGCAGTACTCGACGGAGAGCCTCTCCCTGGGGCAGGTCCGACCTTCGGATGGTTGGAGGGGGACAGTCCCGGCCCTCACAGGCCACCACCTGCACCATCTAGCAGATTAGGTCCGCCAACTGACGGTCCCAATCCTGATGATCCACCATTCTGATGAACACGATCCGTAAATAAAAATTAAGAATTGCCAAAAAAACTTCATGCAAAGCAAACAGTGTAGGGAAAGAGAAAACACCATTCTGATGAACACGATCCGTAAATAAAAATTAAGAATTGCCAAAAAAACTCCATGCAAAGCAAACAGTGTAGGGAAAGAGAAATCACCATTCTGATGAACACGATCCGTAAATAAAAATTAAGAATTGCCAAAAAAACTCCATGCAAAGCAAACAGTGTAGGGAAAGAGAAAATCAGAGGAGTGCTTAGCACTCACTTTCACTCTTAGCATAACTACCCCCCGGTTTGTGGTACGGCTTAAGATAATTCATGTGAAACGCCCCCATTTCTCAACCGTTATATGTGGCTAATTCCACACTAGATGGACCTTACCCCAATGAAACGGAACGGACCATGGAATCGCTTGGAAAATTTGGCCGTAATACCTTTTTTCTAAGAAGACAGATTTACCCAACGTTTAAGCACTCTGTCGCCTACATGATACTTAATATCTCTACGTGATTTATTATAATATCTCGTATGTTTCTCGTACGCATTCTCGAGATGTAACGTTACTAAATCTCTGAGTTCTCGCAAGCACTCCATACCTTGTACCCATTGTTCTCGATCCGGTTTGGGGACCTCCGAAGAGCTCTCCTCCTATGCTTGGAAACTAATTTTTGGTCGCATTTCCCTGCCGAAATCAAGAAACGCAGGAATAACTCTGGTCGTATTATTAACTACAGCATTGTACGCACACTTATATTCATGTAAATGGACATCCCAGTCAGGTTGATCCTTGTCTACGAACTTCGTTGAGTTAGCTTGGGGATGATATCCTGAGCTCTTGAAATTGTGAATACCATGGAACTGAGTTATCTATGCCATGATTTTATTGAAAAACTCGATTCCGATATCCGTGTGGATAAATTCAGGTGTCCCCCATCGCGAGAGTATCAAATCTTCATGGGCGGCACACACATTTTTGGTATTTGCCACACGAAGGGCCTCACATTTAATCCATTTAGAAGAATAATCGTGAAAGACGATGCTATACTTATTACATACCTGCCCTACTACGCGTATACGGCCTTATGCAATCCATGGATACCAAGTACCATGGGTGATTAACGACTCTCCTTCCTATCAGCCCGGAAGGGGCTCAATGGCAAACTTTCGTACGCTGACATGTGTCGCACGCTCTAACATACCGCACAACATCGCGAAAAAATCCCGGCCAATAATACGCCTTTGCGGCACCAGCATAGGTCTTCTCATCACTAAGATGCCCCGCTTGTGGTTCGTTGTGGACTTCCCCTAAAACTTGGTATCTGTTTTCGAGAGGAAAAACCTAAAGTCCAAAGAAGTACATCCCGCCGTGAGTTATTTTCCAGCCGCGGTACTTGATTGGGTACTTCTGCACATCTTCCATTAGAAGGCGGTACCATAAGTCCTCCACGTCTTCCGCTGTACAAGCCGCAATAGTCACATGGTCCTTTTACATGCGAGAGAGCACATCCGGTACATGGTGCAGCGCACCTTTACGATGGACTATACTAAACTGATACTCAAGTAACTCGTCCGTACGACTCGCGGAAGCTATTACACGTTCCTCACCTTCAATAACTTGTGTGAGACCTGCACCAAGGCCGCAATTACTCGCGTCTGTCTGTTGAACGAACAAACCTCAAAATCTGGACACGCTAAAACTGGAGCTGAGGTTAGTGCTTGTTTGATTGACGCAAATGCTACTTTTTGGTCCTCAGCCCACTCCCAACCGCAATCCTTTCTCGTTAACGCGATACCCAAGATAGCGGACCTCAGATCTCCAAAATACACTTTTTCAGGATTAGTTGTTAGCCCGGTTTTGAAAAAGCCGCAATCGTGCGGCTGTCGTCCTCTAATGGAACCTTATGGTACACTAAGCTCAAGCCGATCTCAGTGTATCGAGAATGTCTTCCAAGAACGGAAGCGGATATGGGGCATAATTTCTGAAGTGTACCCACCTCAGAAATGAAAGTTGTCCGATCGGGCTAAAAATTGGCCTAATTGTAGTCCTATTAGATAGTACTCCTCACACCAAAAATTATTTTATTTTGATGATTTTTTATCAAAGTGGAGGGGGTACAATTTACGGGGTTTTCAAGCAAAGCCTTACTTTCAAACGTTTGTAACTTTTGTCCTGTTGCCTGAAACAAAATTTCACCTTGAATATTTTCGATAGATTTTTTCACAAACTTTCTGGTGGTGATAATTATTTTCAAAAAAAGTCAAAATTTGACCCGAATTTTTGAAAATCAAAAATAAATTTGACTTTTTTTCAAATTTCGCACCTTTTTTTTTCTTCAAAATAGTTTTAAAAGAAAGCTGAGATTTTTTCCTATGAGACCTCCAATTTTCAGAGTGGCAAATTAATTCTTCTTTGAGTAATAGAACGATACGTAAACAAGATGCCGTGATAGGGTGAGTAGCGCGCTATTTCCCCTAGTGCGCTCAAGCCGAGAATCTTTGTGCAACGCTTCGGAGCCACTTTTTAAAGTTAAGTAATATTATATGGTAATATTATGTGTCTTCCTGTTCGATTTTTTGGCGATAGTTTCAACAGTTGTTTTCTTTGCAGGCCTCTTTTGCGGTTTCTGTTTTTTGCCATTCGAGAGGATGTCGTATTTCTCAGAGGAAGAAAACTTCTTGAGTTGAAGTTTTCCATCTTGAGTGGGAATGAAAGCGTGGTACTGTAATGTACCTGGTATCGTGACAGCTTTGTCAAATCTGGTTTTCAGTAACTCGGTGGCTAAGGCATGATTTTCTTTGCTGCTGAAAAAAATTTCGGTTTCCTTACAGTTACTCTTTGCCCACTGAAACAAAGCATGGGGAGTGAGTATGTGATGTTTCGGAGAACATTGTAAGCTTGATCGTGCTGCTTGTCTCTTTATATTCGCTCCAATGCCATCACATGCACCCTTATCATGAGATGTACCATGGAAGTGCCATTCAGCTTGGATACCAAAATCTTCTTCATGGGCTTGGAGATTAACAAAGCTACTCTTATTTTTAAAATGTTGCCCTGCACCATCAGTGAAATAGTAGATTTTCTTTGGCCTGAAATGAGTTTTCAAATAATCTACTATTATCTTTTGATACTCGTGAACAGCTACCGTGTCATGAGCTAAGTTATCAGATATGATTGCGATACTTAAGTCCTTGAGCTCTCCATCTTTTTTATAATAAATCACGACAGTGAATATTGTAGCTTGGTCGTTATTCCAGTGGAATGATTGCGCTGCATTCTGAATTATGAAGGCGTAATTCTCAGCGAAATCGAAGCAAATCAAGAACTCCCCAGGCAATAAATTTTCCTTCAGGTTTTTGAAAAAAGATGATTGCTCCTTTGAAATGAAGTGATGAGTTTTTAATTTCAACAGCCTTTCACAGAAATCATCTACAAATTCATCAGTATCCATTACCAGAGTCTTTAGAGTACATCTGTCGGTCTGTAGCCAAATTTCAAACCTCACTTCATTAATACAATGTTCATCAAAAGCTTTTGTGATGTTATCTTTCAAGTTTGCAGTACCTGGACAGTTTTCACACTCTCCTAAATGACAGGAACTTGAAGAGTCAGGACATACAATAGCATCCAGGCAGTCGTGATAATTTGTGAGCATCATGTCAGTATCCTCTGTTAAATGTGGAATATTTATTCCATTCAACATCAACTTGACATTCTCATGATGCACGCAAACGCACACATTATGTGTGCCACTACTTCCTTCTAGAACACTTGAAGGGTGGATATTCAAAGTCGTATAACCGCCATTTCCAATTTCTTACAGGAGAGCGGAAAAACGCTCGCATTTTGTTAATTATACAATGTAAAATGCAATGTTCGAAAAATTCTCACAATAAAACTATTGCGAATTTTGACTTGCTCTTTCCACTGAAATGACGGCATCAGCTTAGAGTTTCGAAATGAAAAATATAAAAAAATTTGAAAAATTGGCGGTTATACGACTTTGAATATCCACCCTTCACTTATTGTACCTGCATTCTCACTTATAATTTATAAAGCATATTCCCAATCAATTTTGCACTGATCGTAATGCAGGCCTTGTTAATTCATCCTGGCAATGCAGAGAGCAGTTATTCTAGTAGCATATAATATTACTTAAGTTGAAAAACTGGCACTAAAGCGTTGCACAAAGATCCTCGGCGTGAGCGCACTAGGGGAAATCGCGCGCCACTCACCCTATCACGGCATCTTGTTTACGTATCGTTCTATTACTCAAAGACTAATTAATTTGCCACTCTGAAAATTGGAGGTCTCATAAGAAAAAATCTCAGCTTTCTTTCAAAACTATTTTGAAGAAAAAAAAAGTGCCGAAATTTGAAAAAAAGTCAAATTTATTTTTGATGTTCAAAAATTCGGGTCAAATTTGGACTTTTTTTGAAAATTGTTATCACCACCAGAAAGTTTGTGGAAAAATCTATCGAAAATATTCGAGGTGAAATTTTGTTTCATTCAACAGGACAAAAGTTACAAACGTTTGAAAGTAAGGCTTTGCTTGAAAACCCCATAAATTGTACCCCCTCCACTTTGATAAATAATCATCACAACAAATTAATTTTTGGTGTGAGAAGTACTATCTAATAGGACTACAATTAGGCCAATTTTTAGCCCGATCGGACAACTTTCATTTTTGAGGTGGGTACACTTCAGAAATTATGCCCCATATGCATGTTACTTCGGAAACCTCGATGGCTTTTCAATAGTCGACACCCATACGGTAAGATCCGTCGGACTTTTTGAATATAACAACGGGGCTTGATCATTCTGAGTTTGACTCCTCGATAAAATCTTCTGCTAAGAGATGATCGACCTCATCATACATAGCGTTCAGTACCACAGGTGATACTCGATAGTGTATTTTTGACTGGTGGATGTCCCTGGACATCAATTTTGTGTTTGAAGAGAGTGGTTCTGCAATTTCTTCTGCCCCGATCGCCAATATGTTCCCGTCACCATAATGGATATTGCGGTCCACGCTCGTACGTCTTGCTAGATACTACGAATCCCTAAGGCCATTTTGGATGAGACCGATTTTCCGCATGAAATCCCACCCCAAAATGCAATTAGCTGTAACCTCACTTGCTACGCGAAGAGCAAACTCCTATTTTACACCGTCAAGCTCAAATGGAAGGAAAACTCGACCTAATACCGACGACGTTGTGCCATTAGCTACTCACATTACTTTTGCTTTCGGGTCGATCATTTTACACCCTACTTTAGTCAGGAACCGTTTACCCAAAGCTTCTTTCAAAAATGATCGAGATGACCCCCGATTAATAAGTGCGATTCACTCTTCCGACCCGACTTGAATTTTTGTGAACTTTCGACAGCCTTGTTCTCTACTTCAATCTCGTCTCACAACGGAATTTCTTCAGCGGCCACATCATTTGCCAGGGTGCTGTCCCGAGCAGCCTCCAATACTTCGGTCACTAAGGAGTCTACCTTTCTACTACAGCTGTCAACGGCTCCCTCCACCCCCGAAACACAACTGGGGTTAATTTAGAGCGACTTGACTCGAAATCTGGTAAATCGTCCAGCCTAATAATTTCAACCGGTTCGTCTGTGTTCGTATTTACCCCGAGCATGCGGCCAAGTCTCGACACTTCGCTTTTCTGGATGAATTGCCCACCCTGAATAACCACATTATTATAAGTTGTATAAAAAGACGGGGCTATTATCCTAACCAATGGTTTTGGAGCAGACGGAGCTTCTATATTCACTTTAAGTATGCCCTCATTTGACTCAGGAGGAACTAGGGGTCTTGGCTTTTCCTTTCCTCCTCGCTTCCCTTAGCCTTGCATTTTGGGCACTCCCGTTTAACCACGCCTTCGGCCCTGCAACCAAAATAAAACAGACGTTTCTTTTCCTTACAGAACCGAAATACATGGCCTAGCTTCAGGCAATTGAAACATTTGATATTTTTACTATTCCGTTCCGGTTGAATGTTACTACGGCTATTACCCCAATTATTCCTATCCGATTGACTAGGTTCTCCTGTTTTCCTACTAGAAACGGTGCTAGTGTGACAAGGTGTTTTCTTGTCTTTAATCAGGTTCAATAAATCCGAAAATTCCGGTTAATTAGCTAATGTTGACGCTATCTTTCTTATCCCTATCATTTTCCAATAAAGTTTGTACGGATTTAATTTGTTTTCTAAAGGTCTTCGATGCCAGCATCAATCCTGGGCTCATTGGTAGCAATAGCCGCCACCGCAATTTCGTTACATTTCTCTTCGTTAACTTGTACTGTTTTATTTGTATTGGGCTGATATGCATATTCCGGAAGAAACGACTCTTCTGGTCTCGGCGGTAACGCGTCCTCGTCTTCTCTGGTGGCACACCGTTCATAGTCCCACGCTAAGGCTTCCAACTGGTTATACGAACCAAAATCGCGGCGCCTAATCGCACATCTAATCTGGTATCGCATATTCGGGTAGGCAATGTCTAATTGTTCTTCGAAAGGGATAGGACGCGGGTAGAGACGGTACAGGTCCACCATATGTGACGTGCGCCGAAGAAAGGGGGCTTACTCTGGAAAGCGAGATTTTTCAGGACGAGCGGTTGAAGTCGACCCGATAGACGCGACTTTTAGGAGAGAGGGAAGACCACGAAATCTTCCCTCTCCGCTTGCCACTACATTCTCACGCATGTAGCGGCGCTGCTCACGGACGGGATATAGATAAGACGCGGAGATGTAGTGGTGAGTGGTGGGAGGTGTTTCACGGGATCTCGAGCGAAAGCACGATTGCTCGGGTACCTATCAACTCAATTATTAGCAATAATAACGTTCGGAAATTTTTTTTGATGGTTTCATCAAAAAGAGCAACTCAAAAACTATAGAAAGGTGTAAAAACCTCGATTTCGATTTTTTCAGAGTAAGCCCTCTTTCTTCGGCGCACGTCACATATATGTAAGGTAGTCATCGCTAGACTCCTCTGGGCCTTGTCTACGAGTGATTATCTGCTCTTTAAGATGTTTCTGATAATTAATATCCAGGCCCGTAGAGAGGAAAACCGGGCCCGGGGGTTGGGAATGACGGGCCCCTATATGTAATTTAAAAATTCATAATTCAGGCTGATGCAGGATGCTTTTATCTTTTCATAGTATTTTTTTTTGTTAAAATAATTACAATCGCAATCAATATAATTAATAAATAATTTTATTCGAAAAAAATTATTTCTGGACAGTTCCGGAATATCCGGGCCCCCTCTCGTCAGGCCTGTTAATATCGCCAAACCTAGTAGAAAAATTAAATTTAAACTGTGAGCAAGATGTCCACAAATGTCTTACGCCTAAACCAAACTAGCGCAATCCCGTCAAGTAGGAAGGGCATAGCCAATAAAACTTCCTCCTGATTGAAACGATCCACGGCCCTGTCTTCTTCGACCCCATACAAAAATGTTATAACACTAGTTACGCCTTGACCTGTAAAAGTAACATTCCATTGCCGAGTTATTTGTGATAGGCTTTCACCACCTCTACGGTAGGGGTAATCCACACCCCTTCGACATGATTGATCTATCCCCCGACTATGTTGTGGACACCTCGAAAAATTTTGCGTATCATTTATGCGTTTCACAGTGTGGGACCCGAGTATGTGAGCAGTAATTTTCTATTTCAGGGTTAGAACTTTGGACTCCCAGGAGATAATTATCTTGCGAAAAAGCCGCGCTCGCAAAATGGGCTGTCCTAATCGGTGGAATTGTCGGTGAAAAATTTGGTTCAGCCCATGTCCGAAAAACAGTCCAAAAACATCATGCACATAAAAAAAATTTGTCTGAAAAAAAAGGTCCCGCGTGTTTTCTCCTTGCCTATAAAACACGTTGGCAGGGTGTCCAGCGTGTGGGAAAAGCGTGAAAAGCGGGAATGGGGTTGTTTCATATTTTCAAATAATTTTTTTTCCTATTAAAATTGAAAGAACATCAAAAAAGTAATGTAACTACGGAAGGAAAGTTTTTTTCAATCAAGTTTAAATATTTTTTTAATTCTTAAGAAGTATACTTTTCGAATTTTTGCGGTGAAAACTGATTAGTTGGACCGTTCATCGGAAGTACTTCATTCTGAGTAGCCTAGAATTTCACTAAAACTTGGCTTTGTAAAGTGTGACAGTGCGAAAAGTTTGGATGAATCTTAGTATCTTTATCGGTTCTTCCAACGGCTTCGGCCCATTCCTTTTTCACGTCTGTACCCATAGGCAACCTTGTCAATATTTTGTGTGGATCATTTTTGCAATTGCAGTTGCAATCTGGTTCAAAATATTTTTTTTACGAGGCTGCCATTATTATACTTGTGAAATGTAAAGCGAAAAAAATCCAACTAACGTGTGCTCGTGATTCCGAACATATGATTGACTGAAATTTGAGGTTATCTTTAGAAACATTTCATTCTCACGCACTTGAATTATATTATTCATTACTACCTCTTTTAAGGTTTTATATTTGAAGCAAAATCGTATTTTTTAGTGAGATTTTATTACGGCTGGCTGCTGATTTTCGACAATTATAAGTAAACAAATATCTCTGTTATAAATTGTAAATTGCATTTTCGCCAGCTGTCTGCTAGATACTTCGTTAGTCAATGGATCATTATTCTGATTGGTTACTTGCTTTTTAAAAAGTGACGTTTCAATATCACAGAGTTTTCGACAGTATTTTATGCAGTATTTAAAAAATATATTACCTAAAATTCATGCAACGACGCCATTGAACAGGAATTTTATTAGTGGGGGAAATGTACGAGATTTTTTTTTTTTTGAAGCGGAAATGTTGTATTTACCTTAATGATTTAATTATGTAGACAGAAGTTCTTGTATATTTGTATATTTTCAAATATTGTGCTCCACTAAACTACACATGCGTGTGTTACGTCCATATAGCACTTCCGTGAGTTCCGAGCAATTTTTCCGTGGAATGTATGTGGGAATAGTAAATATTAACGAAAAAAATATATTTCGAGCAATTAGAAGTTAAAGCACTTCCCACAAAAAAATCTGATTTATCAGAAGAAAATCCATTGAAAAGAAAGAAGGTTGATAGGACAGAAGTGCTGTTTTGGAAATTATAAAAGTGCCATCTGGTGCAAGTCGTACTTGAAATATAAATATTATTTACTTTGATTTCCAAAACGCTGTTTAATATTTCTAAAGGGTAACATTCCCGATAATTCACTTAAAATACATATTAAAAATCGCACGGAATTCAGAAAAAGTGATATGTGAGTGAGGTTGTGTGCACGCAGGGAAAAAATGCAAACTATTTGAGCAGACAATTTCTTCATTTATTTAGCTCAAAACTGAACTACAAGCTAAAGCACTCATCGAGATACTCTTGAATTACAAGCTTTTAAAATTACAGCATAAAAATGTTCAATTCAAACTCTCAATAAGTTATTACGCCTTTAAAGTGAAGCTTTGACAACTTTTCAATTGCATAGTTTAAAAATAAATTCCGTAGAGATGAAAACTTTTGAGCTTCTATAAATTAAACAGTTCAAAGACTTCTGATTCTAAAATACAAGCAAACTTGAGCAATCTATGTAATTGTTTAGGGTATTATACAGAAACCACATGTCGGCAAACAGAAATCGCTCTGAGATTCGTGGTATGTTGAGTAGTATTCTTATAGTGCTGTAGTGATGATTTTGTCTATTCATCGGCATACCCATTTGCCTAGCCGCAAATCGTAAAAATCTATTCTGCACACGTTCAAGTCTAATAACATTATTGCAATAGGTTGGTGCCCAGACAACTGAGGCGTACTCTAAGATCGGGTTTACCAGCGAGAAATATAAAGTTTTTAGGGTGAGTGGGTTTTTGAATTTTGATGCATTTCTTGTGACAAAGCCAAGGGATCTTGAGTTTTATTTATTGCATAAGATGCTTAAACGTTTAGTGTAAAAGCGTCATCTAGGAAGATCCCCAAGTCGCGCACCTCAGTGGCCCTCAGAAGTTCTTCTCCTGCTATATTAAACTGAAAAGTTTGAACAGATTTGCTTCTCGAGAAAGTTATTACATAGCACTCTTTACGTTAAATTGCATCCAATTGTGAGTGCACCAATTCTGCAATCGATCGAGATCAGTTTGCAGACCGATGTAATCCGACTGGGATTGGATAGTTTTATATATTTTGAGATCGTCAGCAAAGAATAAGAAGAAGCAGAATGTTAAAATCGAACTGATATCAATCACATGGAGAAGGAAAAGGAGAGGGCCAAGGTGCGATATCTGTGGAACTCCGGAAGTGACTTGATAAGTTTCCGAGTAAACATTATTAACGCGAACTGACTTCCATCTATCACCAAGATAGCTTGCAAGCCATAAGAACATTTTACCTGCGACCCCCAAATTTGTTGCATTGTGTCGGGGGTAAGAAAGGAACTGGTGGTAGAGGAGGAAACGGGAGATTATATAGAAGGAAAGGAAGTAACAATGGTTAGAGGAATAAAATTAAGAAAAGTTATTGTGGGTGTAGTATGCGTGTACAGGAGAAGAGGAGAAGAGGGAGGATAGAGAACAATAAGGAAATGAACAGAGGTAAAAGGAGGAGCGATTGTTCTTAGGAAGGTGTGGTACTTGAATACATGGTCCGTGGAACAAGCAAGAGAGGTATGGGATAGATAAAAGGAGGTTTTCATAAGATATTCGAAACAAAAGGAAACGGATTGGGAGGGTAAGAGGCTACTGGACTTATTCGGAGGGGCGGGCTGGTTCATTTGTAACGGCAATACCAGATAGGATAAAGAAGGGAATATACGTACGCGAGTTTAGGGTACACCGTAATAGATTGCATTCTGGCAGAAGAAGAGAATTTAGGGAAAACCAGAAAACGAAATAGAAAGTTTAGAAGAGGAAGGAGCAGAAGTACTGCTGGAAAAACTCGAAGGAGTGATTGATAAGGTACTAATAAGCGAATAGGTGAGACAAAGAGAACAAGAAGAAGAGTAGTTTAGAAGAGGTTCGTGGGACGATGAAGGCAGGGAAAGTAAATATAGGATTAAGGAGAGTGTAAGAAAATGGAGGAAAGGGAAAATGGAAAAAGGAGCACGAAAGAATGGTAAAGAAAAAAGTCAGAAGGAGAAAAAAGGGACATGGAAGAGGTAGAGAAACCGGTAAAGGAAGGGAGGGAATGGGAAGTTATAAACAGGGAAAGAGGTGGAAGAAAGGGCATGAATGAAGAGATATGAATGAAAGAGTGGACGAAGCACTCCAAGGGGTTGTTAGGATGTGTGGAAAATAGGGTAAAGGGAGAATGTAGAAAAGCGGTAGAGGGGAACGAGGACAGCGAAAACGAGATTAATAGGGAAGAGGTGAATGAGGTGATTACAAGGTGGAAAAGAAACGTGGCAACAGGGGAAGATGGCTCGGAAAATGAAGCACTGAAATATGCAGGATTAAGGGTGAGAAAAGAGATGTGGGGGATTTGCAACTATGTATAGAAAGGAGAAGGATGTCGGTGGGATATAAAATTTATGCAGAAGTGCTTAGAATGTGGTTGAAAAGATAGGTGGAAGAAAAAGGAAGTATACCGCACAACCAAACGGGTTTCAGAAAAGGTATGGTGGGAACCGCAGATAACATCTACGTGCCCAACTATATATGTAGTCAATAGGAACCTAGGGCGGAAGAAAGGCAAACTAGTCGTACTGTTTTTAGATAGGAAGGCAGCATTTGACTCAGTCAACAAGAGGGTGTTATGGGCAGCCATGAAAGAGAGAGGATTAGACGAAGGTCTATTAGAGAGCATCAAGAAATATCTGTAGATAGGGTGATAGATCTGGTAGATAAGGGTGAAGATAGGAGATAAGAAAGGAGAGGAATTCTCGACTGGAAGGGGCTCAAGCAAGGGTTCCCAATGAGCCTACTTCTATTTGATATTCTTCTGGCAGATTTAGACGAGAAGATGGTTAGGAAGGGTAGTTAGTTCGTTTTTAAGGCTGGCCAGAGGCCTATGAAAAGCTCCCCTGACCTGTGCCACACCGTTACCTATTCACTCTCAGCAGTCGACTCCAGACCTCTTGACGAAGCCTAGTATGTCGACGAATGATCGCGTTGTAATTTCCTCTGTTTCCATAAAATGGGCCCCAAGGTTTGTTGCCTGAGACTAGCTAATGCCGTATTTCCTGCACTCTTTCGTGGGGTTATAACCCCATTTCGTGCATATGATAGTTCAAGTGGTTGTGCCCAGTTATGATCCGTACCACTGTCCTTATATCTTTCTTGGGTGAACCTAAGATTTCCCTGGCTCTGTCCATCCTATAGGTAAAACCCAGGATGGATTTTGCCTCACGGCAACCCTGGATTTGTTCCCAGTATTCCCCGTGTTTTTTCGGATCCAGCTTTTAATGGCCATCCCGACACAGCAAGAGGCTATTCCCAGTATTGGTTCCTGTCCTATGTATTCACTCGCTGCGCCGCATTTTGCCAACTGGTCCGCCTTTTCGTTGCCCTTGATCCCTATGTGACCAGGGACCCATATGAGAGCCACATTGTTTCTTTATGCAAGTTGGTTTAATGCCTTTTTGCACCCCCAAACCAGTTCTGATGTTATGTCTGGTTTCCCTATTGCAGTTAGTGTCGCTTGGCTGACCGAACAGATCGTAATCTGTCTGCCAGCAGCGTTTTCTTCTATTAGTGTTTCAGCACAATGAAGGGCGGCCAGGACCTCTACTTGAAAGACAGTAGCATGTCGCTCAAGTGTGATCCCTATCCCTTTTCCTCTCTTGCTGTCATAAATTTCTGCTCCTGACCCTTCCTCTCCCCTGTCTCATCTGTAGAATCGGCTCCAGTGAACCCCCTAAATGCTAGCGTTTGTAATCTTCGCAGCCTGTCCTGCATTGATTTAAGTTCTGCCCGTGGCCACCAAATTACGGGCGCATGTAGGAGCCTTGGTTTTAGGACAGCAGAGTAGAGCCAAGCAAACATTTTAGGCCCTAGACACCACGTCAGCCCAAAGGCTCTCCTGCACGTCCAAAAAGTCACGACAAACTTCCTGCACTGGGTCACCAGGTGCTTTGCCCAGTTCAGCTTGCTATCTAGGATTACTCCTAGATATTTAGCTGAATCTGTAAACGTCAGCTTCCCGCCACAGAAAACAGGAGCTTCAGCTTTAGGCACTTTATAGTTTCTCGTGAAAATGACCAGATTGGTATTTTCCGAATTCATTAAGAGTCCTGAGCTATCGCACCAGAGCTCTACGATGCGCAGCGCCGACCTTGTAAGACCCATCAACTTTTCCTCAGGGCATGGCTTGAGTATTGTACCCCTCTTTATTTAGCCTTCGAAGGAGGCCGTCCACTACAATGTAGCACAGGAGGGGCGACTGGACACCCCCCGGTGGGCAACCCCGTGGAGCTATTCCCCTTACTAGGCCTTCACCCCATCTGGTTTCGAGTCTCCTCCGGCGTAGCATGCTTCCTATCCAGCATACTAGCTGGTCCGGCACGCCACATCTCAAAGCATCTCGGCAGATGACTTCTGGAGGAGTAATGCTGAAAGCACCCTCTATATCCAAGAAAGTGCCCAAAGCATACCCCCTTTGTTCCAAATGCAGATCCAACTTTGCCACAACAGCATAAAGCGCAGTTTCTGCCGAGCAGCCTGCCTGAAAAGCATGCTGCCCTCTATGCAGCGGGAAGCCAAGAGCACATCATCCCTAATGTATCTCTCGACCAGCCTCTCCAACGTCTTCAGGATAAAAGACGTTAGGCTGCTTGGTCGGAAACCTTTTGCCGCAGTGTAACCCTCCCTCCCAGGTTTGGGAATGAAGGCCACTCTGCCATCCTTCTATGCCGATGGCAAGTGTTTAAGGGCTATACTTGCCCCAAATAATTTCTTCAGAGGAAGGACGACTAAATCCAAGCCTTTTTGTAAAAGCGCTGGATAAATTCCATCCACCCCTGGTCAGTTAAAGGGACACAAGGACCCTATGGCCCATTCCACCTTTTTGTACTCAGTGACCTCAGCGGCGAAATTCCAGTCGGCCCTCTCCACCTGTTGGCCCCAGCCTTCCTCCTCTTAGGCGGTTCGGATTCGCTGAAAATCCGGGAAGTGAACTTCCATCAGGTGATTCAGCGTTTCTTCTTCATCTTCGGCAAACTCACTAATATCAAGCTTTATGAGCCCGAAACGAGCTTCCGGATTTTTCGCCAGGATCTTGTGGAGCCTCGCTGTTTCCGGAATGTCTTTCGATTCCTCGCAGAAGCCCCTCCAATCCTCCTGTTCATACTTTCTTTTACTTTTATTGTATTCATACTGCGCCGTCGTATAGATGTCCCAGTCTGAAGGCAATTTAGTTCTATTTGCCCTACTGCACAACATTGCTGTCTTTTTACTGAGTCTCTCCAGGTGGGTATTCCATCATTCTGCTCCCTTGATGTACTTAATTGTGCTTATAGGACAATTGTTCACATATGATGTAGTCAGAGCCCTTCGCTGAAAATCCGCGGCATGCTCCTACTCATCAACGGTACCATAGCTTGTGGGGAATTCCGCAAGCCTCCCTTTGAGTTCCTCTTTATATGAGTCCTAAAGTGTATTTCTGGTTTTTAGTCTGGAATGTGAGAGTATCACCCCGATTCAGAATATCCAGCTCTGTGCCCGCTATGTTTTCAATTAAATCTCTCCCTCTGTTATCGATGTTTGTACTTCCTCACGCTGTGTGATGAGAGTTCACATCACAACCTACCAGCTGAGGTATCGTGTTCTCTTGACAGTGCCGAATCAGAGCCACCACCTCTTTGGGAGGCGGAAGTCCCTCGGCATCGCCAGGGAAATAAGCCGAGGCAATAAACACCTCTAGCCTTTCTCCGCTACTGCTCCTGAGTCTCACTTTGATAACGGTGAGATCTCTGGAGCAGAATTTAGGCTCCAAGATCGCATCCATACTCTTGACGGCTATGCATGCCCTTGGCGTTTTTTCGCGGGGCCCCTTATGTATGGAGCCACATCCTGACAAGCCCCAAATCCTTTGCCTGTATAACCAAGGTTCTTGGATTAGGGTGAGACCTGTCTGCACCCCAGACATGCGTCTGTCTTGAACGACTGAGGAGCCTTTGCTGTGGTGCAAAGAGTAAAATTGAAAAATCGGGCCCAATGTTTTTTATAGCATTTAATTTTGAGAATTTTTGAGAGAAAGACACCGAAATCAGATGCTTGTAGAATTCAAAGAGGGGATATGTTGAACTTAGATTAGTAGGGCTTAGCGAAATAGAATGGCTTGATCAGAATGGCTCGTGGTCAGGGGCTCATGGAATAGTCTTGAATTTAAAAAATTTGAAAAGAGGAAAAGAATGGAAATATGGGATTTGGTTGAATTAAAAAACGCGGATTTCCTTGAAACATTCCAAAAACATGTCAATCTTTTGATAAATACTCCTGTTTTACAGCCATGACGCAGACGATGATTTAGAAGGCTTAGTAAATGTAAAGAAAGCATTTTTACTAATGGGATATACTTTTAATGAAAATTATAAAGGAAAAAAACTGCAAGGAGAAGTTGTATACAGAAAACGTAATATCAGACTGCAAAATAGGCAATTAAAAATGAAATTCAGTCGACAAAAACCTGTTAATAAGCACATATATTTTAATGAAAATGGTGACGAAATTATGTATACCCAGGATAAGGTAATATTCACATGTTATGAAATAAGAGGTTTGTTGTCTAATGCTAAAAGAATTCATTTTTTTAGGTAAACTTAATCTTATCGCAATGCTCTACGAAGCTTACGGTTGATGTGGACATTCAACCCACGGAGAAAAATTCCTTGACAAACACACAATTTACTTCCAGTTCTGACGAAGAGTGCGATTCTACACTCAAAACAAAATTAAATACGAAGCGTTTTGCCTTGAATAAAGCCACTACAAGTTCATCGGAGTCGAAAATGATTAGAGATAATACTCATGACAATAGCACATTATCCGTTGAAAAAAGTTCGAACGCAGATTTTTTAGACACCGTTGTGAGTAGTGAAGTTGATCATCATACTAACTACAATGTAATCTCTCAAGTCAAAGAAATATGTGACGCTAAACAGATTCCAAAGAATGTGAACAGTAAAACTAATCTGGAGGATGTTTTGGGACCTAAGTTGTCGGATGAAGATAGTGTTAAGAAAATTCAGAGAAAGAAGAAAAGAAAGCAAAATAAGAGAAATAATAATCTCCCAGCTGAAGTAGATGGCGATAAAACACTATTGAAATACTGGGTTAAAAGATACCGATTGTTCAGTAAATTTGACCAGGGAATAAAATTAGACCGAGGTAAGAAACTTATGTACATTATTATTAAATAGCAGTATAATATGCGCGCTACAACGCTCGAGCTGCGTTGACAATTAATAATACAAATATATCAAACAAGATGTTATGAGATCTAATTGACTTGGAAAATTAATCATAAGCAAAATTTGAATGTAAGGGTAACGATCAGAGGCACTTTAGGAAATAGAAAATTAATTAATGAGCAATATAAAGTATATTGAAGATAAGTGCCACAATAAGCTTGAAAGCTTCACACGAAGATCTACGTTCAGAGGTCTCTCATAGAGCATGTAATGTTCCGCACAAACGTTAATATTCCTATGATAATGCGCTCTGCGAAACATTCTCGTTACGCTAAGTTTTCGTGCACTACTCTCATTGTTAGTAATAGAAATATTAAATATTGCCAAATCCTTTATTCCCTAATATGTACACATGTGCGGACTGCATTGTTGTCCATAATTTGTTACAGCAGTATGAGGGGTAAATATCTGGCCTAATGAGAGATTACTCCCAACAATGAAATTCAAAGTGATTACACTCTAAGTTTGATTTTCATGGGTGGCCCAAGGGGCCTAAGTACAACTAGGCCGCTCGGCGCAGCTTCAGCAGGGTGGTCATTCCTATCGCCTCGAGATGGGTATCTACAAGAAAGGACGGGCTTCATGATTGCAGGTTGGTTGTGAACGATTTTTTTATAAAGATACAGTGGTTTTTGTGGTACATGTCCATAGAAATGCAACATAATTCTTCAAAATATTTGTTGTAAATTGTCTCTTTCTTATAGTTGGGCAGAGTCTTCCTATGCTCTGAAACGGTCAGCATGAAGTCTTGAAAAGTATCCTCCCTTTTGTTGAGGTGTCTGTTAAAATCTTGCATTAGCTTGATAGTTCGCTCCGAGTGGTCGTGAACAATTGATAAACTATAATTTTTTTCACGAGGGCTGGTGGAAAATGTTCAAAAACACACCGTGAAGGGTCGGCAATTCTCGGTAGTGTGGGGATCTTAGTCGCATCACTACAATGACTCTGACATACATAATATTCAATTATACTTTGCGTATCATTATACATTATACAAAATCAACTTTGTCATTATAATAATGCCACCAAGGGACCCATTAAATACCACCACCCTTTCTCCTTGGCAGAATTCCCACCGTAACCGCTTTCGCATTACTTCAGGGGGTGCTGTTTTCTTCACCACAGGGGTGCCTACTAGATTTCTGATTTTTGTGCTGAATGTTCAGCAACTTTATGATCTCCTTTATGTCCCAACCAAGATGTACGCATCGTCCTCAGCAGTGCGGTAATAACACACTTCGGGCTCGTCGGCCTTCGACATCTTCATTTGGTGCAGATGGTTGGACTGCTATCAAGGAGGCTTCCTCAACGGGGGCTTTCCTTCATTTGCGGCGCATAGGTAGCATTCGAGAGTGCTTACACACTACGCAGACCTGTGCTCCTCCTTGGTGCACCTTCAGCATACTTTCGTCCTATCAGGACCTTTGCAACTCGCTGCCATGTGACCGACTCCGAGGCAGCGGTAGCACCTGATGGCCTCTCTCTTCTGGCGTACGCGACAGGACACCCATCCCACCTTCAGGTGTCCTGCTTTTACCAACTTTGACGCTGTTTCTTTAGTCAGTTTCACGAAAGCCTTCAGAGTTCCTCTGAAGGCCTTCTTTGTGAGACTGACCCTGATCTCGCCTGCAGACTGCTCACCAAAATGTCTTCTGACGGCAGCCTCGACCTCCTTCGCATCTGTTGTGGTGTCGAGGTCGAAGACATCAACCTCCGTGCGAAGGGCAAGCTCCCTCACCCTGCCATCTTCACCCACAATCTTTTTGATCGCAGCGGAAAGCTTGGATCTGCCATCCGCTGCGGGCCCTACTTCTACAAAGACCTCTCCGCTCCTCGTTTCCCTGATAGCCTTGATTGTTACGCCAAGAGAGTCAGGTCTGACCTTTCGCTTGAGGTCTTTGAGAACCTCTGCGTAGCTCGAGTCCTCAGCCGGTTTGATTAAAACCGATTCGGGTCGAGCTGGCTTCTGTCTCCTCTTCCTTCTTTTCGTCACCTTGGGTATAGGTGTCGGTACCTCTCCATCTTCCTTCTTGGGAGTCGAGGTCGCTGCTAGACCACGGGTCCTCGACTTCTTCTTTCTTGGCCTAGTGGTGCTCGCCTCTACGGGGCCCAGGGTAGGCTCCCTCGATCTCTTCCCATATTGGGTTGAGGGAGTTTCTACGGCATCTTTTTCCGTCTGAATTCCCCTACTAGCTACACGTTCGTGCCCTGCCTTCTTTCTTATTTCCTTGACTCTGTGGCCTACCCTCTCTTTTATATTGGTTTGAATTCGGGGTTCCTTCCCCCAGCTGGTTTATGTCCACCCTGGGTATTTGATTTCCCCGGTAACACCCATATCTGGGAGGCGTTCCCCTATCCGCAACCTGTGGCGTCGCCCGATGGGGGACCAGCAACCCCGCACGGGTGATAAACTATCAATGGCAGCTTTTGCCTGAATGTATGATGGTTGCTGAGACCAGTGGCATGCGTTGAAGTCCATGAAATCACTGCTTAACTACAATATTTTGAAGGAATTCATTGAGTTAACATTTCCTAATGTCAAAACTTACACACATATAATAGACTGCCGTTTAAGAGATCAAAAAATAATTAAATGTAAACAATGTAATATTCATACCTAAATCTGAGAGTGCTGTGTGATGAAAATCCTTAATTGTAATTTCTCTGTATTTCCTATAGTTTTCATTCCCTGAATTGCTTTTGATTGATGCCACAAGAGCGTCTCTCTCTTCATCTTTCAACGCGTCATCGAAGAGCGCCAAAGCAATCTACTCTTCACATACGTACCAAAGATGACCCTGGCCTTTCCTCAAGGCAGCTGACGCAACTAGTGCGTTACTAGTGGACTCGGCATGGTGGATAGCGAAAGCTCTCTATAGCATTGAAGTTTGGCTTTTTCGGCGTCAGTTTGGGCTGAACGCAGCTGAAGCTGAAGGACTGTGGAACGTGTGTCTCTTCATCGTTCTTTGTTACCTAAATACGTGGGTTTCGTGTATGGATCGTGCTGCTGCCCCCCGATCAGTCAAAAAACTTGTAGCGTCGCTTTTTGCCTTTTCTGAAAGTAATGCACTAGCTGCGTCAGCTACCTTGAGCAAAGTCCAGGGACACCTTTGGTACGTAAGTGATGAGTTGATTGCTTTGGCGCTCTTCAATGAAGCGTTGACAGATGGAGAAAGAGATGCTCTTGTGGCATCAATCAAAAGCAATTCAGGGAGTGAAAACTATAAGAAAAGCAGAGAAATTACAATTCAGGATTTTCACCACACAGCACTCTTAAGATTTAGGTATGAATACTACATTGATTACATTGAATTATTTTTTGATCTCTTAAACGGCAGTCCATTATATGTGCAAGTTTTGACTGTAGGAACTGTTAACTCAAAGAATTTCTTCAAAATATTGGAGTTAAGCAGTGATTTCATGGACTTCAACGCTTGTCACTGGTCTCACAAACTATCATACATCCAGGCAACAGCTGCCATTGATGATTTATCAATTTTGAACGACCACTCGGTGCGATCTATCAAGCTAATGCAAGATTTTAACATACACCTTACAAACAAGAAGGATACTTTTCAATATTTGATGCTGACCATTGCAGAGCATAGGAAGACTCTGCCCAACTATAACAAAGAGACAATTCACAACAAATATTTTATTGAATAATGTTGCATTCCTATCAATATGTACCACAGAAACCACTGTATCTTTATGAAAAATTGTTCACAACCTACCTGAAATCATGAAGTCCGTCTTTTCTTGTAGATACCCATCGATGGCGATTTTAGCTGGTCGAAAAAACAGACTTTTGAAATTATTGCACTTACGCATGTTATTTAATTCGCAAGAAAAATTAAAATATTCGTAATAAATTTCGTTGTCAATTTTGCTGGATCATTCCGAAGAATTTTGAATAGAATTTTTCAAATATTCAAATTTTTTTCAGGGAAAAAACGCAATTCATTTTGATTAATTGTCCGGTAAATCCAGGTGCGGGAAGTCGCCGATTGCTTAGGAGTGTGGGGTTGGGTGCAGGAGCACAACGGATACGCACACCTGCACGAGTGGGCAATCGGTGGCCCCGCACGATTTTTTTTTTTTTTTTTTTTTTTTTTTTAAAGGAGTAAAAACGGAGAATGTTCATGCACCAACCACATTCAAACTTTGGGGACCACGAGTCCAGTATATGCATCTCCCGCATATGTATATAATATGCATACACGTGAGGTGCACACATGAGCGCGCAGTCCGCAAGGAACGAAGGTGAGTGTGGGACTTACCGAAACGGCACCTACCCACTAAACCTTAACTCCTTTTCCCGCCAACCCACATCCTCGGAACCGCTTTCGCATTACTTCAAGGACATGGGGGTAAGGCCATTAAGCCGTGCTTCGGCTTCGGATGTCTAGCCAGCTTGGCATTTCGACTCTCCGTACCCAACCGAGATGCACGCATCGTCCTCAGCAGTGCGGTGGTACCGCACAACGGGCTCGTCGGCCTTCGGCATCTTGGTGGGGTGCAATTCTTTAACTTGGTCGTCTTCGAGGTTTCCTCGATGAGGCTGCCTCTCGGAACGACCAACACCTCATTGTCCCGGGCAGGTGATCCGTCCCGGAATTCTCTCCCATTGCGGTGCAGAGGTAGCTCTGCGGCGCGTTTACGCACGCCGCAGCCCTACGGCCCACCTTGCCACATATCCAACACGACTTCGTGCGGTCTGGGCCATCGCAACCGGCTGCTATATGGCCGAAGCCTAGGCAGCGGTAGCACCGAACCCTTTCCGCCTTTTTGCGTACAGGACAGGACACCCACCCCACCTTCAGATGTCCTGTGCGTACCAGTCTCGCAGCCAATTCCTCTGGCAGCTCCACGAAAACCTTCAGGTTGCCCCTAAAGGGTTTTTTCGTGAGGCTGACCTTCACTTATCCAATACCCTGGTCACCGAAGTAGCTTCTAACGGCCCCCTCGATTTCCTCGGCTTCACTTGTTGGATCGAGGTCCAAGACCTCGATCTCAGTACGGGGTACGAGCTCGCGCACTGTACCCCCCAACCCAACAGCCTCCCTCACGGCAGCCGAAAATTCGGCCCTGCCCTCTGCTCTAGGTCCGAACTCCACAAGGACCTCACCATTTCTGGTTTGCCTGACACCCTTGATTTTTACACCAAGGGTGTCCGGTTTCACCTTCTGCTTGAGGTCCTTGAGGACCTCCGCATAGCTTAGACCCTCGGCTGGTTTGATGAGAACCACCTCGGGCCGAGCTCGTGTCCGCACCTTCTTCGCCTGCTTCCTGATGTTAGTGTCAGGCCTGTCTTCTTCGTCTGGCTTCTTCGGAGTCGACGACGCTGCTGTTGTAGTGTGCGTCATCGGTTTCTTTTTCTTCGGTTTAGAAGATCCTGCCTCAATGGGGCTCAGGGTGGACTCCCGTTCGCGCTTCCGAGTGGGAGTTTCTATGGCTTCTTCCGTCTGGGTCCCCGTTTGGCTGGTTCCTTTCACCGTTTCGCTCATCTTCTTAGCAATCGCCTTCTTCTTATCTTTTCCCGCGACCTCCGTTCCGAAATCCTTCATCGCATTTCGGAAGGAGTTGTGGGCGTAGCCCAATTTCGATGCCAGCTCTTACATTAGAAGCTGTGCCTCCTCCAGTCCATCCCTAATAGGCATAAACATTTTTTTTTTAGTAGTGCAGAACTCCTGCATCCTGTCCAGTACTTCACCTAACTGCGCATAGACTCTATGACTCTGTATCATCGCTTCATCCGCGTCCGCATAAGACTTTTGACTGATGTCAGCTTCCTTCACAACTTCAATCTCTCCCTCCGAATCCTCCAACAAACTCCGGTTTAAATGTTGGTTCTTCTCCATTTGAATTCCCACGAGTAGCTAGGAAAATTAAGGTCCACCCCCGCAGAGCCCCGCATGCGGGGGTAAGGTCTGCATACTCTAGAAGGCGACCTGGTATCCTAGAGATACCGTTAGCGACACCAGTCCCCTGGTGCCATGCAGCCTTCGTCACGGTGGATTAACGCCTTGGCTTGGAGGTTTTTCCTTTGGGACCATCCCTTAACCCTTGTCTGCGACTGCTTATTGAGTAGTGTAACCGTATTCAGCAGAAACCCCCGGTAAAGGGCCACAACAGGAAGCGGTCGTGGTTTTTTCTCGGTGTGTCCTTCACCCAGTTTGTTTGGTCCGCGGGTCCTATTTTATTTCAGCCCTACCCTTTGTTTCCAGCGAGCATTCCCCTATCCGCCACCCGGGGACGCGCCACGTTTGGGTTACAGACTCCCACTGTGGGGCCCCGCACGAGTTACTCCTACTATTTTTTGTATAAGTGCGTAACAATAGGCAGTGGGGGTTGGGGTCAGGGACGCCCCCCGACGAAGGAAAATCATCTACTGATTTATAGGTTATGTAAATATTAAAAGAAATAAAGAATCGGGATTCCCCAAGTTTCTACTAATTTTTTTTAATACTAAGAGATAGCGGCAGCGTCCAGTGAACCCAACTTTGACATGTAGAGATACTGCGTTTGCACTGGCAATTTTGTTTTTAGGTTGCTATTCCATATATTTGTTGAAAATGACGGAAAAGTGTACTAATCAAAATTTATCGTTTTACAATTACACGACTAACCGAAATTTACCTTGGGAAACTATTACCCTCAATCTTGCCATTATTTACCACACGCAGCCATTATTTCCCTGAGAAACCCAACAATTGAATATGAACGGGTTACACTCTTAAGTTTCTGAATTTGGTGGTAGTGAAATTACAATTTTCTAAAAATTCACAAAGTCTCCAGGATGTCGGCAGGAAACACTTAAGAGGTGGCGAAACTCCATGGTTGGAACACGTGACTAGCAATTCTCCAACACTCTATTTTTCAATAAAAAGGGCCCGTTTGACTATCGAGCTTGGCGGAAAACTAAATTTCATATCTGAATTCTCTTTGCTTTTCTGCCGGATTCTAAAATCCTTAATTATTTTTAAAAAATATTCTCCGGAACTCCGTTAATTTCCCCAGAACCAGACATTGTTATGTAGATGAAAGAGCAAGTGTGACATATTGTCATGACCGCGGAAATATCCGAGAATCAAGATTTGCAAATCCAAGGTCGCCAAACAATCAGCGCCGTCGCCGGGATCACGCGGATAGCTATCGCAGGCTAACCGAGTTCGCAGACTCGTGAATATTCGGGAGTGCGCCCCAATTTAAGGTCACAATTAACTAATTAAGGCCTTCGGAGTGTGTGCGATCGATTCAAATTACATATAAAAACCGTAAGTACATAAATACACCGTTTGGGTAGCTCTCCGTTGGGATAGATTTTATACAACGAGACTTTACTCTCTCATAGTGGACACGGGGCTCCGTGCCTGCTTGCGACTCTGTTACGCGTTGGTCTCGGTTGTCCGGGCGGTGGCGGCCTCTAGTTGGTACAGACAGGAATGGTTCCAAAATTCAATCATAACTTTGTGTACTTCCTTTGAATATTTGTCCTGTCCCTTGGTCTAACGTTCTCTAATGACAGATTTGGCTCCGAGAAATATATGAAATAATAAAAAAGAACAAAAAATAAATAATATGTTTTAAGGCCATGAGTGATTCATGGTGGTGTTCTGGAATATTTGCTCTAACGATTCACGCGGATCAATTTTAAAAGTTTACTAATTTCTGAAGCAAGACAGTTTTAAGTGACGGGCAAAAAATACCCCGTCAAACTAGATCAATGCGCATATTGTTTTTAAAGTTTTGGTAGTAGTTACAGCACATTTCCCTGATATGACTCACACGGTGCTCGTTAGATCGCACAATGACTGGTCATTCAAGACGCTCCTAAGAGTGCCGTGCACACTGACACACGCATTCGGTTTTCATAAATATACTCTAAAGCGTACTTATATTAAATTCTCGCTCTTATTGCAAACATAACGTCCTCTTCCTGTGCATTTGCAACGTAAAAAAGCATTTCATTTAACAATGTATGTAAATCACAGCATTTAAATAAAAATTAACGCCATGGCAAACATTATTGAAATAACAATAAGCAACAAATAAAATTGACGTTATGTGGCTGTAATAAAATTGAAGTTATGTGGCTGTTGAAATTCAATATTTGCCGCCCAGTATGAAAAACTATTTTAATGCTGGTAACTAACTATATAACTCGATTAATACAGAAATTGGTGTATTCATGGTAACACTACGTCTTCCAAAATTTTGCGATTTTTTTCTTTGCGAAATTATCCCTTTGAACTTCTGACGTTATTGGCATTTAAGAATAAATACATTTTTACTTTAAATTTCCTTTAGTACCTGAATTGACAACAAATTAAAATCAACCTATGAAGCTTGAGTACAGGTTGTGTTGTGTTTACAAAATTTTACCATAGAAATTCAACTACTTAACAACATGTTACTTCCTGAAGGGACAAATTTACATTTGATATGCATTTAGAAACAGATTACGTTACTTTATTATCTTTGATTTTATTCCAGTTGAATTTTATTTAAATTAGGTTTGCACAGGAGACTTCTTCAGAAATTGAAATCCCTTGTCATCGATCTCCATCATAAAATAAGAAGAAGATCCTTGTGACGAGTTTATAAAAATAAATAGAATTGAGTGTTTAACTCTTTTTTTTAGAACTTACCCCTTATTATAATTTTCACTGATAATGCTTATGATGTCACCGGCCGTAAAGGATAAATTGAGCATTTGATTCCAAATTAATCAATAATAGGCTTTTCAAATCTGGATTTTTCACAGTTTGGTTCTTAGATATTTCCTCTCAGCCGGTGGTTTGTTAATCAACTCGTCTGTAGGTAATCAGTACTTGTCCAGGTAGGGCACGATCCTGGAATTTCCTTTTCTCGGGTTCACGATCGTTATAGTTGACCAAATCCTCGGAATTTGTGAAGGACCTATTATGGGTGGGCTCATTAACTTTTAAAGGGGTGTCACTTATTTAAGAAGTTTTTAACGACTTCAGTTTCTTGGAATTTCTTTCATACGCGTCACTGAATTTATACACTCGATTTCTAATGACACGATAGACTGATGCTATAATTCTGATTCTGGGTTTATATAATCCAGATTCCATTGTGATCAGAACCAAAGACTTGATGACGAGGAACGTAAAAATCGAAATTAATCGATATCCAGTTGTCTACGTCTGAAGGCGTAGTAACGTACAGTTCAAGGAACTGATCATTGTGACACTCTCCATAATGTCTCGTGGCTGATTTTTATGAGGTGCATCCGTAGATACTACGGAGTTTAGGCTATCGGTTTTATCATGACTTTTTAAAATTTAATTCATGGCTGTCAAACATTTTGACGAATGCAAGTATGAAAGGAACTTAAAAAAGGGTTGGCTGCCACAAAGTCTTCATAAAATTAATTGCTTTTTACAATACAAATGTTTGTTTATTTATTTGCATGCATATATTTATTTGTGATAACTTACTTATTCAAATATTTACACGACTTCCGTTTCCCGCGTGAAAGTGTGTGGCAGTGGTGAAATTTGGTGCTGAGTTTTTCTGATAATTGTGGTGAAATTGGAGGTGACTGGATTGTGGATGTGTGTAGAGGGGTTCGTTTGTGAGGGATTGATTGAGAGATTGAAAGATTGACCAGGGGGTGAGGATATTTTTGGGAATCAAGACAGATTTGTGTGGAAGTTGAGGTTAGGTGGGTTTGAGGTTTGTGACAGGGTGGGAGGACCAGGTTGGTCGTAGCGTGTCGTAGCAGGGCAGGGTAGAGAGGGAGAAAGGCGAGGCAGGTAGACGCGACGGTAGATGGAGACAGAGAACGATAGAAGGCGGGATTGTTTGAATTGGATTCATGGCTAGCGGAGCGAACACTAGTAAGGAAAGCAGGGATTTGGATCAGGAAGTTTTTAGTACACCGAAAGGGGAGAACAAAGAAAGGAGGGCAAGGGGAAAATATCGTAAAACAGTAGAAAAGAATAGATTGAGGGCGAAAAGCGTGGGATCAATTGAGGCATTCTTTAAAAGGAAGAGAGAGGAGCGGGGAAGCAGTGAAGACAAGGAAGTTATAGGGGCAAGCTTGAAAAATCTAAAAATGGATGAGAAAAATAAGGAGACAGAAAGAGACAGAGCTGAGGATAAAGATCAGGTCGAAAAGGAAAGATTGAAAGAAACGAGCAAAATGATGATAGAGGTAATAGGGATGTATGAAGAAAAGCAGGAGAAAAGGGTGGAGGAAATAAGAAGAGAAATAAGACAGGAAATGGCCGAGCTTAGGAAAGAAATGAGGAAATGGGAAGAAGTCAGGGAAAAGTTAGAGAAAAGAATGCAGATGTTGGAGCAAAGACTAGAAAAGAAGGAAGAGTCTAAGAAAACGGTAGAGGAGTTGGAAAGTAGAATAACAAAAATTGAAAGCTCAAACCGTGAGTTTGGAGGTGGGGAGAGTGGGAAAAAGGAGAAGGAAAGGCTGAGATAAATAGAGCAAAGTATAGAAAAAATAGAGAGAGAAGAAAGAAAAAGAAACATAGTGATAAAGGGTCTAAGATTAGAGGGGAAGGAGCTGAGGGAAGGAGTGGAAGAAGTACTAAAAAGGATTGATGCTAAGGTAGAGATAGAGGAAGTGCGAAGTGTAGGAAGGGAAGAGCGAAGAGGGGAGAGAATGGCACTAGTAAAACTGAAGAAATGGGAAAATAAGAGGGAAGTGATGACAAAGAAGAGGATGTTATATGGAAGCTCGGAGTGAATAGAGGATGATTTGACATGGGTAGAAAGGAACATGCAGTATAGGTTAAGGAAAATAGCGGAAGAGGAAAGAAAAAAAGGAAGAAGAACATGGGTTAAGTATGGGAGAATACAGATAGAAGGTGTATGGTGGAATTGGGATGAGGACAGGGAAGATTTAGTAAAAAATGAGGTATCGGGAAACTAGGAGAGAAAGGAAAAGGAGGTAAAGAAATTAGAAATAGTGAGAAACCAAAAGGGACAAGAAAGGAAAGTAGGGAAGAATGGAGGATATGCTACTGGAATATAGCAGGCTTAGAAAGAAAGGATAGGGAGTTTATGAGAAATTTGACACAATGGGATGTAGTTGTAATGATTGGAGACGTGGCTACATGAAAAGGGATGGGAAAGAGTAAGGGGAAGATTACCAAGAGGTTACAAATGGCAGGTTCAAATGCAAAGAGGAAGAATAAAAAGGGCAGAGCAATGTGAGGAATGGTGATGGGAGTAAGGGACGAATGTATAACAGAGAATGATAAAAAAGAGTTGAAAGAACATAAAGAAGGATTAATAGTAGAAGAGATAAATATGGGAGGAGAGAGGTGGAAGATAGTGGGGGTTTATGTGAACGGTGATATGCAGGAAAAATCAGAGGATATGAGAGAACTGATGGAAGAAAATAACCATGAGAGTAGGCTAATAATAGGAGGTGACTTTAGTGCGAGAACAGGAGATAGAGGAGGAAGGGAATGGGATGGAGAGCGAGGAAGAAAATCCAAAGACAAGATACTGAATGGGGAGGGAAAGAAGTTGTTGAAGAGCCTACGGGAGATGGGATGGTTTATCCTAAACGGAAGTATAGAGGGGGATGAGGAAGGTGAATTTACACGTTCAGGAGGAGAGAGGGGAACGGTAATTGATTATGTGGTAGTGGACGACGAAGTAAGAGAGAAGGTTAAGAGACTAGAGGTGGGCAACTACATAGATTCGGATCACTTTCCCATAATAGTGACGGTAGAGGGGGAAATGAGTAATAACAAAAACGCTAAAAAGGAAGCAAAAGTGAAAAGAGCAAGAAGAGGGGATTGGTCAATGGAAGGTAAAGAACAGTTTAAAGAAAAAGTCAGGAAGATCAAAATGGGGGAAGGAAATTTAAACTAGGAAATGGAAATAATGGTAGGAGAAATAAAAGAAGCATTAGAGTGCACAAGCAAAAAAGAAGTTAATGAAGGAGGGGATAGAAGTGGATGGGATGAAGATTGTAAACAGAAGAAGAAGGAAGTGAGAAAGGTATTAAGAAAATGGAGAAAAGGGGCAAGTAGTGGAGAAGAATATAGGAGAAAAAAGAAGGAGTATACTGAGTTGTGTGATCAAAAAAAAAAGAGGAAGAAAATAAAAGGTTTGAAGAAGAAGCGGAGAAGGCTAGGGCGGAAGAAGAGGTTTGGAAGGTGATAAATAAAGAGAGGAGAAGAAGGAAAAGAGTAAACCAGGATATTGAGATGATAGAATGGAAAAAATATTTTATGGAATTACTAGGAGGGGTAGAGAGGAAAGTTAGGAAAGGAGGGAGAGATGGTATGGAGGGGAGAGGGTTGGCCAGAGTTATGGAAAGAAGGAGTAGTGATACCAATAGTCAAGAAAGGCACAGGAAAGGAGGCTAAAGATTATAGAGGAGTGACACTAATGCCAACACTGTATAAAGTATATGTGACTGTTTTATCGGAGAGGTTAAAAAAAGAAGTTGTGGAGAAAAAGATAGAGCCACCGAATCAGACAGGTTTTAGAACAGGGATGGGGGTAATGGACAATATATATGTTCTGAACTACTTAGTAAATAAGTGGATTAAAAGGGAGAAAGGGGCAATGATAGCAGTGTTCGTGGACTTGAAGGCGTCGTTTGACTCATTAGACCGAGGCGAGATAGAAAAAGTTATGGTGAAAAAGGGGATAAGACAGGAATTAATAAAGAGAGTATCGGAAATTTTTAGAGAGACAAAAAGCAAGGTAAAGGTAGGAGAGCAAGTGGGAGATAGTTTCTGGTTGGTGAGAGGGGTAAGGCAAGGATGTCCTCTGAGCCCGCTTTTATTTAATATATTAATATCAGACTTGGAAGAAGAAATGAAGAGGAAAGGGTGGGGAGGAGTTAGGATAGGGAACGAAAAGATATATACACTGGCGTACGCAGACGATATAGTGTTGATGGCAGAAGATGAAGAAGGGATGGCGGGCTTAATTACCGGATTAGAGAAATACTTCGGTGGAAAAATGTTGAATATAAATGCAGAAAAGACAAAGATATTGAGGTTTAGAAAAGAAGGGGGAAGGAAAAGAGAATGGACGGGAAGATGGAAGGGGAAAAAATTAGAAGAAGTAAAAGAGTTTAAGTATCTGGGATATGCCTTGCAAACAAATGGAGATCATAGAGCTCATATAAGAGAAAGGATAAAAAAGGCAGCAGGGGTAATGAAACAGATATGGGGAATAGGAAAAAGGTTTAAAAAAAATTGGAGAAGGAGAATGTGGTTATTTGATACGCTGGTATGGCCGGTATTAGGTTATGGAGCAGAGATATGGGGATGGAAAGAAAGGAAAGAGATTGAAAGTTTACAAGAAAGGTATATAAGGTGGACGCTAGGGGTAGACTGGAGGACACCGGGATATATGGTGAGAGAAGAAGCGCAAAGGGATAAATTAAGTACTAGAGCAGGAAAGAGGGCATGGAATTTTGAGACGAAGCTGTGGGAGGGAAAGGGAGGGGAGTTAGCGAGAAAGTGTTTGATGGAGGTAGAAGAAAGGAGAGGGAGGACGATTGAATTAACGAGATGGGAGGAAAAAAGGAGGGAGTTCTTTAAGGCTAGAGATATAAAAGACGGGACTGGAGTCAACTATGAAGAAGTGGATAAAAGGGAGAGAGAAAGACATTTAATAGAAAGATGGGAGATTATTGAGGAATCAAAGTATAATATATGGTATAAGATGATAAAAAAGGAAGGAGTACCATAGTATTTAGAAAAGGGATGGGGAGAGAAAAGATGGAGAAGAATAGCAAGATTTAGATTGGGAAACGAGGTAAGGGCAAGTATGTATTGGGAAAAGAAAGATAGCAGGAAGTGCAGAATATGTGAATGGGAAGAGGAAACATGGGAGCATGTATGGGAAGGATGTAGGAGAGGAATGGAAGATAAAGAAACCTGGCAAGAGAATGTGGTAAAGATTCTAGGGGAGGATGGTTTGGGGGAAGAGTGGATGAAGGAGTTAGAGGATGCTAGGGGAGCAACTGAAAAAGAATGAAAGAATGGATGCAAAAAATGGTAAAATGGAAGTACAAGAGAAGTGAAAGAAAAAGGAAACGAAAGTCGCTTAAATAAGAAGCGTAAAGATTGTAAGTAATGATTATGTAATAGCATAAGTAAATTCAGATGCGTTTGCGTTACCGCTCTCTCTCTCTCTCTCTCGCTTGCACTCTCGCTTTCGATCACTCGCTCACTCGTCCGCTAATACGTCCCAAATTGCGCTAGCGTCAAAAATAGATTAAGGCGTTCGATATAAGATTTTATGTAAATAGGTTAAATAATTGTAAATAGTAATTATAAGATTTTATAAAACATGTAGAAGGAAGTGTTGTAAGAAATGGAAGTCATGTAAACCCTTAGGGGACACATTATGAATAAAGAAGAAGAAATATTTACACATCTACAGTAATGTCCTGACGGTAAGCCTAAAAATGCTATCTGTTTTTACGCATCTCGTATAGTTTACGCGATTCTTACAAAACTTGATGTATTTTGAACTTGTCAATTCAATTTGATAAATTTGCAATCGCATAAATTTGTAAAGTCTGATTTTGTGACTTTGAAATGCTTAATTTCAAAATTGAAAACAAAAATTATATTTGTATTTTTTTAAGCTCTTATATATGGCTTGAGTTATTACCCTCGCAACTTAGCCACCAAAACTTACTACGGAAATTCTATCTACCTAGGTCGTTAGCTAGACTAGACAGTAGTTAAATACAGCTATAAATATGACCAAGGTGTCCGACTGTCTTAATGAATTACATATGTCTGGAATCTTAAACACTTATAGACTCCAAATATCCTATTTTCAAAATCGCTAATTGTACATTTTTTTAATTTTGTAATATTTGCCTTTTTACGAACAAAGGACACCTCTGCCGGCAAGTATTCGAGTGAAATATGGTTGGTAGACATCATAAAATCACACCTTGGTATTTCTCAATCCGCGTCAGAAACTTTTCCGGGCTGACTTTACCACTTCCATCGAATATTAAATTCTAATTCAATACTGCTTTCCCTAGGTCCGTATTTCCACCTAAGCTCCTATTATGAGATCGGTGGATGTGATTATAACCTTCCTGACTGTCAGTAGAGCTATCCCTAACCGATGTTTTATTGAACTTGTTTAATTTTCTATGATTCGGTGTATAGCGATGATTCGGTGTATAGCGACTAGAATATAAGTCTGGTTCCTCGATAAGCATTTTGTATCGTCATTGGAGGGGAGTCTGTAACTTGGTTTCCTGGTATTCGTTCTGTCGGTTACTCCGTCTTTCCGTCTAATAGGCTGTTTATCACGATCTAAGTCGGTGGAGCTGTTCATTACAGGCCTATTTTTCGTTTTATCGTCACCCACCAGTATTTGGGATTTTCTTTTTAAAGGAACATCGGATTTATTACCGGACTGGTACTGTGAATTGGGCTCATCAATGGTACTGATATGGACTCTTTTTTTAGGTTTTCTATCGGATGAGGCCGAGTCGTATTCCTAAATGTAAAATTCGTATATAATGTCATATTGATAGCAGTTCAGAGTTAAAAAAACAAGTTTGAATTATGAGTGCATTCGTTTCTAAAAATGCAGTTATTATTATGCAATTGATTTATTTCAAAAGTTATTTTTATTTCAATCAACTCATGACATCGATCAAATAAAGAAAATAATAATCAAACATGGAATTGCAATTTTACATTAACTACAATGACATAGTTGGTAACTATTGCCTTGAATTTGTTAGCGAAGCAATGACTTCTGATTGTTACTGCCTAAAACTTCCGCCTTGTATTAAATAATTTTGTACGACGTGTTCTGTTCATCCTTCTCAATAAATCACTGAAAGAAAATATCTCAAGGCCTCTCGAACGTCGAAATTATCGTAACACGTTATAACCTTCAGGTTCATTGTATTTGTGATCTTTCTCTAAATACGCTTTTATTTTCGTTTTAATCGACCTGTTGCATCTTTCAGTTGGATTTGCTTGTGCATGATATTTAGGAATTTTTTAATGTCTTATTCCAAATGTTTTTGTTAAATTCATTATTGATTTATTCATGTATTATTTGCCGTTATCTGTGATAAATTCTAGGTGTTTCCCATTTTGAATACTAGAATGTATTGATTTCTCGACTTTGACATTGGCAAAGAACTCAACATATCTGATTTTATAACTGTCCATGGTTCTTCAATTATCCTATTTTGTATTAAACCTATCTGATTATTTATGTTGGGTTTCATTCTCTGGCAAATCTCGCATTGCTTTACATATTTTAAGGTCTCAGAGTACATTCCGGGCCAAAATTAATTTTCAGAAATTTTCGCTAAAGTTTTTTCCATACCTAAGTGTCCTGTTTGTTTATTATCGTGATTCTCAGTTAAAGCTTGTTCTCGTAATTCTTTTTGTATTACGTTTGATGCTTCCACGGTGATTTATTATAATAAATTAAAGTTTTAAATTTTAAAGCTTTTTCGGGTTTCAATCGTGTAAGAAACTATGAATGTTGCCGACGTTTCGTGAACATTGCAGTTCACTTCTTCTTTAATCACGATTGAAACCCGAAAAAGCGTTAAAATTCAAAATTTCAATTTATCTGTTGGTATTGTTAATTTCCACGGGTTTTTATCTAAAACTAAACTTGATTCCAAAGGGCCTGGTCTATAGAAGTACAATTGATTAATCGCGTATTCTCCAATTTTAATTTTCTTCTGGTTTGTTTTTAACATGTAGCATTTTTAATTTGTACCATTTATCCTCAATTTCTTTAAAATCTTTTTCTTCGTTTTCTATTGCACTGGATAAAATACTCGAAACTCTTTTTTCATTTTCATTCGATCGTGATAATGCATTTGGGACGTGGTTTAACAAACCTTGTCTATACACAATTTCATCGCCTTGCATTATTTCTAAAATTATACCAATTACTTTTTCTGATTGCTAATAAATTTTCTATTATCGAATCCTTTTTCCCCTCTATTTTATCGATAATTGTCTTCAACTTAGAATCCTTTTTCTCTTCATCACATTCTAATGGATCTTCAAATTCTTTTTCTGTTTTTCTATCTTTATTTTTCGTGTGCAAGTTCGTGTGTATTTTGCTCTCGTTCTTTATTTTATTCCTATCCTTATTTGTTTTCCTACTGTTTATATATTTTGACTAGCTTACTTATCCAATCTCTTGACGCCCACGCTGGCTCGTGCCAGTGTTTCGTCGTTCGCATTGCAGGGTTTAGGGTATGGGGCACCATGCCCCTGTACACTCTGTGCCAGTCGGGGTGCTGGCAGGCTTGAGTCTCGTGCATTACCTGTAAAGAGGGCTTGGGGTGGGGTATTTGACGAAACGGGAGAAAAGACATCGCACTGTAGCAAATCTGTCTCTTTTCCTCGCATGTGGTTTTGCAAGCTAATCTTTGATCCGAATTTTAATTTCTCTTTCTCATTCTTCCTATTCTTATTTTTCTCGGTATCATTCATTGCCGGTTCATATGGGCCTTTTACTGGACACCATGTTCTATCACATCGCTACCTATCGATATATTCGTATCGATCTTAAGTCTGGTACAGTCCTGGATAATAAGTATTTTTCCTCATGACCTATTTTAATTGGCATCAATACCTGTCCTGTTATTTTTAATTTTTGGCAATTTGCGACAATTAATTGATCGTTTATTGGCTTTTTAATTTCGTAGTCTAACTCTTGTATTGTTTTTATAATCTCTTCACCAATGTATGAATGAGTAGCACCGGTATCAATTGACACTCTGAATTCATGATCTTTAAAATCTATCATTAGGTGAAATCTTGTTTCGTCCGAGTCGTTTGTGTCAGTGTCTAGTAATTCTGACTGTGTTTGGCTTTTTCGGTTATTTTCCGCCTTTAATAGCCGCCGTTCGCGTTTCCCTGGTCTATGAGGTTCATTATGCAAAACTAATCGTAGGTGGCAGCACCGAGCCGAGTACTAGACCCTCTGTCAATGAGAGACAACAAAATATGGTGCTTGGTGTTCGGTTGCTTATAATTGAATATATGAGGGTAAATAATCCTTAAATATATGTTTAGTGCTTATACACGAACGTCATTTATACTTTTAGTGGAAATTATACGTACAATGGGATATATGGTGAACTATAGAAAACCTAACCTCACTTTGCATGTGACAGTCAGAAAAGGATTTATCAACCTTTTACGAACAATATTTTTTGTTATCTTTGCAAGGTATAAATGTCACTTTATACTTATTAATAAAATTTATTTTCTTGAAATTCGTATCTCATTGACAGAGGTTCTAGTACTCGGCTCGGTGCTGCCACCTGAGATTAGTTTTGCATCATGAATCTCATTGTATACCAATAATCTGGTTGAAAATGGCCCTTTTCCTGCAATTGTAGCACGTTAAAGGTTTATTTGATCTATAATTTGAATTTTTATATCTATAGTTAGGATCCGGGGCGTCCTGAGGTCTTGGATCCCCCCTTCACCTCCCTTTTGTCTTTCTTTATTCTGTTAACTTTTGTCGGTGTTTTCATTTTGGTTTCCTGACTTTTCATCTTTATTCTCGCCTAATTGATTAATTTCTTCCGCATTATATAAAAGCGTTGGTATTTGCGAACTATTTTTAATTTGTCGTGTCTGTGTGTTTCCTAACAGCTGATTAATTACATTTAATAATTGACCAGGTGGGTTCTGATTTCTATAATAATTATTAATAAATCTTGTATTTCCTGGGAATCTCGAGTTATCGTGAGACCTAGAATTATTATTTTGGAATCTAGGATTAAAATATCTAGGATTTCCGTTTGGAAATCTTGGTTGAAATTGTTGTCTATTTTGTTGATTTTGGTAACTCGGTCTGAATTGTTTTTGTTAAATTTGTTCTTGACTTTGATTTTGTTTCCTACTCTGATTATCATTTTTACTGTTATTATGATTCTCATTATTTCCTTTATCTTTTTTACATTTGTCAATATTATTATATATTTATCTAAAATGTCTAATTGTTGGCCTCTAATTTTAGGTTTAGCTAATTCTGTTTCACATTCTCGTCCTAAAATTTTTAATTCTGCAAAATTTGAAAAAGCATTTCTTACATTATAAACCTTGTGTTCGGTTCTTAAGGTCTCGTATGTTTTTCTTAAATTCTAGGCTTGGAATTGGCATTAATTTTTCAAGTAATTGTTTAATTTCTATTGCGAACGCGTGAATATCCAGCAGTGGGACTCCGATACCTTTTCCATGCCGAAAATCGAACGAATCTCTCTTTCTGTCTCCACACGTTAGAAAAAGAGGTACGTTCGATTTTTGACTTTCGACACGGTATCGGAGTCCCACTGCTCATCTTTTTTCTGATTAACTTACCGCTTTCTCTTCCAAGATCGCGTCTAAATTTTCCAAAATATCTACCTCGCTTATTTTGTATCCTCGTTCGAATCTGAAAAAACTATTCAAAAAATAACTGGGAGTATTTTCAGTTTTGTTTTTAAATTTAATCGGTCAGTTTGAAATTATTTAAAATGGGGTCTGAATCATCCCAAAGGGAAACAGAGTCGCTGGAATTTCATGAGAATTATTTTCTGTCATCTCCTCTCTTTCTATACCTTCTGATTCTATGCTCATTTTCTATTCTCCAATTACCTGATGTATTCTCGATATCTATCTATTTCCTCTTCTCTATTTTCACTTTAAGTCATATGTGCTTGTGCGTTTTCGTCCTCAATTATTGTTTCTGGAGTTGTATTCTTCTCCCTGTTCTCTTTAACATTTTCTAACGGGTTTGCCATTTTTTGAATATTCGTTATTTTTCCTTATCTAAGATTCATTAGGTTTTTGCCTATTGTATCTACTTCTTTTCTATTTCTACGGCCTAGCTCATAGGTTCCTATTTGGCTGATTAAATACCGGCACGTATACTCCGGTGAACATCTTGGTTTTTCTACTGTGGGGATGCGCGTGGCCTGACCACGTAGCGGAAGTATCGACTGAGGGCGGGAAAACGTGAGATTGTTTGGTGCACTCAACCCTGTTTTACTTTAGCGCGCCAATTTTGTTTTGACTGACGCTGCTTGGTTTTTCCTATCTTTCGCAATTTTAACTATTTCTTTCTGGGTTTTCACAAATAATTTAATTCAACCGACTCTATTAAATTTTATACTTCATTATTAGTTTTTTAGACACCTTACTTAAGCAATCCTGCTAAAACAGTTTTTATTTTGTTAAAGGTGGCAGAGCTCGCGAGGACGCGGAGTATACCAACTGTTTTTAAACGGACATATATGCAATCCTACCCGCACTTTTTCTAAATTAAATTAATAAACATAGTTCTACCCGCACTTTTCCTAAAACATTTTACAATTTCGATTTTGCATAACAAGGATAATTTTTACCACCACTAAAATTTCAAATTCAATTATTTTTCCATGGTGTGCATGCAATCAAAAACGATTTAATTTTCATCATAAAACAACTTCCGTTCTCGACTTTGGAGGATTTTTGAACTTCCAGGTTTGGCCAACATATTTCCGGAATTTCGGAACAAAGAAATGTTGGAAATGTTGTTAAACGCCAAATTTGTAAAGGGGACTCGCAAATTGAGGATGCGTTTAGGATTTTGGATGATTGAGAACGGATGAAGTCAGATAATATAAACAAAGTACATTTAAAGTGAGGTTTATTGAACCACTTACAATAGGATTTGATTGTCGTGAGTAGTTGTTCACCGAAAGCCCGAACGGGACGGCGAAGCCAAGAGCGGGCGAGCGATGACGGTTGGTACTCGTGCGATGAAGCCAAGGCCTCCTTCGAGAGCCATTTAATAAGGGTTTCTTTGGCCGATGTGTACGAGATACTGTGGTAGGGTTCCGGGCCAAGCCCGGAAGATGCTGCACAATGGACCCACCAAGGACTGAAATCCTTCTTGAATTAATTCAGGGAATATTTTATCGTCTGCAGATTGAAATGATTTGAATTGTCTAACTACTCATCTCATTTTTGAATGAGTGAAAATACGACTGGCTACTTTCCAATCTTCTATTCTGGCTCTAAAAGTTGGTCCTCATGAGGGGCATAGCTCATGGGCCTCCCCCTCATTCGTGTAATCCAAATCCGAGCCTGGGAATTGTACCCTCATTAGGTGCTCAAGAAATTGCTTGATCGTCTCAGCCATTTCACTCAAAGGTAATAATAATGCCTTCAGTTGGCATGGGCAGTGCCCATTTCATCGCCATCTACCTGCTTGTTTTACACCCACTACCGAACTTCCCCTCACGTAGCCGAGTGCTCGCCAGCGTCTGTCGTAGACCCATTTCAGCGGGGGGTCCTTTGTACTCATGAGGAATAAAATACGAAACATAAAATTTTTTCAACTTCGCAATTAGTAATTTTAAGTATTATATTCGAAATCTATGCTTCTTGGCGATTCCAACGATATGTTACTTGACTTCGTAAGTTGAAAATTAGGAGTGTTTATCAGGCCATATCCCGTGTGTGGATTGTAACGCTCGGATCGACTATTTTCTAGACAGATCGGCAATTTTGATAAAAAAATTAATAATTAATTAATATAATTATTTGTTATGCTGTAAAAGTCCAATATATAGGTTATGCAGTCAATTAAAAATATATCAAAGTTTTTGTACACAAAAAAATGAAGAAATGAGTTTCCGCAAATCTCTTGTACATACGCCGGGTGTCGAACTTCTGATGTAACTTCCTATTATATTGTTGTAACTTTGTCCCGTCGCCTTAACACCTCGGCCATCTAAAAGGTAAATTTTTTTTCATTTTGGTCGGATATGAATTTCAATTCATTACATCCTAATATTTATTTCAATATAACATGAACAATTTTCAAACATTAAAAGTGCTTGATGTATGAATGAATCATTGAACAAAATAAAGTTTGTATGATTTTACTTGCGATTAGGCTACGAAATAATGATTTTTTATTATTTCAAATAATTAATACGCTAGGCTTAATTATCATTTACGCAATCAATTAATAATTAAAACAAATTATATACATCCTTTATAATAATATTTGATTTTCTAGAATATCATCAATATTATACATATTATAATTATTATAAATACAATACAAATTTGTTATAACTTCACTATATAATTCAATTAAAAGAAAATGTTTTCTAAACATTCTTTAAAAAAATCGTACTTAAGAATACAGTTCTTGTATTAAGATTTCGATCACCTTCAACAATTATTATTGACTATCTTAAATATGTAATAGTGTAAATTAATTATTACTTGAGCATTTGTGGAATTGGATTTTAAGAGGTTTCAAAATAAGTCACAGAATTTTAAATAATTTTAAGATATTGTAACGGATCATGAGAAAATCAAACAGGTTTTTATGATTTCACGGGAAGTTCGACACCCGGCGTATGTACAAGAGATTTGCGGAAACTCATTTCTTCATTTTTTTTGTGTACAAAAACTTTTTTTATATTTTTAATTGACTGCATAACCTATATATTGGACTTTTACAGCATAACAAATAATTATATTAATTAATTGTTCATTTTTTTATCAAAATAGCCGATCTGTCTAGAAACTGGTCGATCCGAGTGTTACAATCCACACACGGGATATGGCCTGATAAACACTCCTAATTTTCAACTTACGAAGTCAAGTAACATATCGTTGGAATCGCCAAGAAACGTAGATTTCGGATATAATATTTCCAATTACTAATTGCAAAATTTAAAAAAATTTATGTTTCGTATTTTATTCCTCATGAGTACAAAGGACCCCCCCGCTGACATGGGTCGACGACAGACGCTGGCGAGCAACTCGGCTACGTGAGGGGAAGTTCGGTAGTGGGGGTAAAACAAGCAGGTAGATGGCGATGAAATGGGCATCTCCGTTAAAAGGTGTTGAGTGTCCTTTTCCAGGTCCTCCGGTCTAGGATTCCACCAGAGTGCGTCCTTGTCTGATTCTTAGAACAATTGTCCTCATACGCTTTGTTCATACCTTTTAGTTGGATGTCGACAGCAAATTTTATTTTTCCGACAGAATTGATTCAACTCGGTATAGCGCCCAGCAAACTGTCGAGACCTTCCCTATAAGTATCCCAGTCAGTTGCTTTAGGGTTTCTATACCTTTGAACCTCAGTTCTATCGGATGTTATGTTGAAGCATATCTGTCTGATCCTATAGGGAAGTATCCGGCGATATATGTTATCCCTTGATAACCTATTTGAAATCAATAAATACTATCAATAATCAGATAAATATTTTTAAAAAATGTTCTCTCTTAAAAAATTAATTAAATTGAATCTAAGGAATAGCTCATTTCTTTGAATAATGTATTATTAACTGCCCCTATATTAATTAATCAATGTATTATTGATTGCCGCTTATGCGCAATCCCCCACACTCGTCATGAATCGGCAACTTTCCGTACTCGCTGCTCAATATACTATTTCTCATGAAAATACCGCTGCGTAGTACTAGGGTGGTATCCATTATGGGTGCATTCATTTGTTCGCATTCAATGAGCACAAATGCAAGAACAGAGAGACGATAACAATAATTTCGAGGTGGATCCGGAAACCCTGTGGAGCAATATAAAAAAGGCGGTAAAGCCAGCCGCGAAACTTACGATAGGTTTAAAGAAAGTAACAAAAAGCAAACCATGGTTTGACGAAGAGTGCAAACTCGGGTCTGAAAAACGTCGGAAGGCCAGACTAATTAGTTTACAAAATAAGTGCGATCATACACATAAGAAGTATTTCGAGATTAGTAAAAGTACAAATAGGCTCTATAGATCCAAGAAAAGGGAGTGGGAAAAGAATAAAATACTAGCAATAGAAACGCATAATAAACAGAATAACCCGCGCGAGATGTACAGGGGAATCAATTTTATAATGAAAGGCTTTCAAAGTAGAACGGAAGTAATGAGGGACGAAATCCACTCTGCTGTTCTATTAATTGATGAACCTGCTGATATAGAAATAAAAATGGCTATAAAGAAGTTGAAAAATAACAAAGCCGCGGGCATCGACGACCTACCGTCAGAACTGATAAAAAATGGAGGCCCTTGCCTCACAAGACAAATTATTAAATTAATACGCACAGTTTGGAAAACAGAACGCATGCCGAAAGAATGGAATACCTCTCATTATTTCCATCTTTAAAAAAGGCGATAAAACTGACTGTAACAATTATCGGGGAATTTCACTTGTACCTTCGTGCTACAAGATCCTGTCTTAATGTAATCCTAAGTAGACTGACTCCTTTTGCCGAGGAAATCATTGGGGATTACCAGTGTGGATCCCGCCGAAACCGATCTACAAGCGATCAAATGTTTACAATTAGGCAACTGCTAGAAAAAAATGGGAATTTAAAGAAGTAGTGCATCAGCTATTTATCGATTTCAAAAAAGCTTACGACTCTATTATACGCGCACGAATGTACTGGATCATAGAGTTCTTGGGTGTACCAAGAAAATTGGTTAGAATTATCGAAATTTGCTTAAGCGGCAGTAGGGGTAGAATACGCGTAAACGGTAGTTTATCTGAAGAGTTCTCGATCCGCGATGGCCTGAAACAGGGCGATGCACTTTCGTGCGTCCTTTTTAACTTGGTTTTAGAATACGTGGTTAGGCAAGTGCAGGCGAATCCGACCGGTGCTACCAAAGATATTGGCTTGGAAGTTAGCGAATCGAAGACAAAATATATGACCGTCGTCAGATCCGAACAAAGTAATCAAGACGGGGATCTTATGGCCGGAAATATGAAATTCGAAAGGGTTAGCGAGTTTAAATACCTCGGGTCTATTATAACTAGCGAAAATAAGATTAAAACGGAAATCAACGCGCGGCTGCATGCTGGCAATGGGTGCTATTATGCAGCAAACACACTATTAAAATCGCGATTGCTATCTAGAAACATCAAAGTAAGAATCTACAAAACAATAATAATGCCGGTCGTCATGTTCGGATGCGAAACGTGGGCGCTGACGAAAGGAGAGGAGAATAGGTTTAGAGTTTTTGAGAATAAAGTACTTAGAAAAATCTATGGTCCAAAAAGGGACGAAGAGACCGGCGAATGGAGAAAACTGCATAATGATGAGCTGCATGCTCTCTACGGGTCAGCAAATATTAATAGAGTAATGAAAGCGCGTAAACTGAGATGAGCGGGGCATGTAGCAAGAATGGGAAATGAAAGAACAGTGGCGCAAGTTTTAAGAGGGAGACCGATTGGTAAGAGACCCTTAGGCAGACCGAGAAACAGATAGGAGAAAAATGTAAGGGATGATTTAAAAGAACTAGGACATGATTACTTAAACTGGATGGAGGGTGCACAGGATAGAGATGTACGGCGGTCTCGGGTTAGTGAGGCAATGAACTTTCGAGTTCGAACTGCTGATATATAATAATAATAATATAATAATAATCAAATTATTATCGAAACGAATTTTCAAATTTCTATAATGAAAAGCGAATCTCAAGGTTCTGCTAGAGGGAGAAAACGAACAACTAATGAAGAAGCGTGGGATACAAATGTTAAGAAAACATGCAGAAATAGAGTACGTATAATATTTAGTTTTTTTCTCTTTCTATAGACGCTAAAAAAAATGAAGTTCCCGTTTTTTATATTTTGAACTTCTGTACAGATATCGTGATAAAAGCGTGTTTTGGTAATAATGTCAATTTTTAACGCAGGGTGAAGAGTACGTCTCTACTTCTATTTATATAAATTGTTATAAACATAACTTCGATAAATAAATAAAAATTTAATATACTTTATGTCAATTGAAGTATTAGTATTATTCATATTTAAGCCTGACTCTACAACCCGCCTAAACGTCAAGACGTTCCGACTCGGCATAATACACGCATAGAAGATCAGTCGCGCGCTTAAAGTTTAGCGTTCACAGTTTTTTACCTATTAATTTATTTGAAAAAAGCCCTTGCAGAAAACTTCGCTGTACTTTTTGAAACAACTTCTCCACAGGAAGCTTTTGATTGCTCAAACTTTCTTCGATAAACGAAACTCTCAAACGTTTTGTGGAACGAATTATGCAATAGCATAGAAAATAATTTTTTATATTGTTATGAATAAAGTTGAAAATTGTTATCGCTAACTGTTATAACAAGAACACTATAAGGAATGCTTCCTAAAAATTTTCTAAAGAAATTCCAGAAACTGTGGATATGAGCACGAGTTGAAGACAAAAATCGGATTAAAAATTGACTTGAAAAAAAAGAGTTTTTTGCAGTTTTTTAAAGATCTAAAAAAGATATGATCAATTTTTTGTTTATGAAAATTGAATTTTTTCATTTTTCTCGGAAGTGGTACAAGGTATCATAAATGCGTAAGAGACTTTTTGTAGAACTTTTTTAAATGTGCAAACTATTTTCTCAAAAATTTTTTGTATCTGTTGTTGTTTTTAAGAAAAATGCGAAAATTCGATTTTATGAAAAAAATTCTCCTGCCCACAAGTTATTTAGCCCGCATTAAACTAACAAGGTATTTTCCTTATGATAGTACAAATTCAACAAAAAATTGGCAAAAAGTATAAGTGTGGGTTTTTTGAGAAAATCGACTTTTAACATTTTCAGAAAAACTGCCGCTATTTGGCTAATTTTAAAGATTCTTTTAGTTTTCTCGCGGATTTCGAAAGAAGGCGATAAACTCTACCAAAATACGAAAAGAAATCGTAAATATCTCAATCAGGTCAAAAGTTATACGAGTTTAGAGAAAAAATTGGGGCCTTTTTGAAAAACAAAGCCAAAAATTCAAATACGCATAACTCTGTAAACAATTTTTTTTTCACAAATCGCAAAAATACGTATCGCGTAATTTCCTCTAAAAACAACATATTTTGCTTCCAAGAGATTCTGCAACTTCAAGTGTAGAACCTGCCTGATTTGAAATGGATTCGGACTTGACTTGAAAAAAAAGAGTTTTTTGCAGTTTTTTAAAGATCTAAAAAGGATATGATCTTCTTGCAAAAGAAAAAAAGATGCGGAATATAATTATCTACAATAAGTGGGACGATGGTCGTGGGGGTTAAGGCATAGGCTTTGGACCCACTCCGTCGGCTTGCGGGTTCGATTCCCGCCTCGCACTCTGGAAGAGTCTCGGTGGCCCATGCGGTGAACACTTGCCTAGCAAGGGAGTTGTTCATCTCCGGAGAGTCGTGGGACCGGTACCTCTAGAGAAAAAGGTTCTCTAAGTACTTAAGGCTGTTGCTCTTGGTGGTTCGGAACCCACCTTAAACTGTGGGTCCCCCTCCCACCACCAAGTATGTGTGTGGGAGGTGTGTGAAGGAATAGAGAAGAGATACAAGAACAATGTAAACCCTTAGGGGACACATTAGAAGCTTCCATTCCAATTCCAATTATCTACAATAATCTATGTTTTAAAATTCAAAATTTCGTATTTAGATTTTTAGTCGTCAGGGGCCAACGCCACCGCTCAATTAGAATAATAATAAAAATAACTTTTTGTTTATTGAATATTAAATATCGCAACAATTTTCAAGGCGGGCCTCTCTTAGAAAATAATTTTTATACAAAATACATATTTTTCATCCACATGAAGTAAGTGATTCTCGATCGCATCATCTCAGCGTGAAGGCTTTGTAAAATAGGTGTTTCGTTCATGCAAAACTACGCGTAGAATAATGATAAAATTAACTTTTCGTTTATCAAATATTAAATATCGTGACAATTCTCAAGGCGGGCCTGTCTTGGAAAATAAATTATATGAATAAATACATATTTTTTATCGAGATAAAGTAAATGATTCTCGATCGAATCATCTCAGCGTGAAGGCTTTGTAAAAAGGGGTTTCGTTTATGCAAAACCACGCGTAGAATAATGATAAAATTAAGTTTTTGTTTATTGAATATTGAATATCGTGACAATTCGCAAGGCGGGACTCTCTTGGGAAATAAATTGTATGGAAAAATACATATTTTTCATCGAGATAAAATAAATTATTCTTGATCGAATCATCTCCGCGTGAAGGCTTTGTGAAAAAGGCGTTTCTTTTATTCAAAACTAAGCTTAGAATAATGCTGAAATTTACTTTTTGTTTATTGAATATTGAATATCGTGAAAATTCTCAAGGCGGGCCTCTCTTTTGGCAAATGAATTATATGAAAAACTACTTTTTTTTATCGAGATAAAGTAAATGATTCTCGACCGAATCATCTCAGCGTGAAGGATTTGTAAAAAAGGCGTTAAACTCAGGTAAAATTAGCATCGTCTGATTTGGGAGTGGATACCCTTTCGGAAAAGACGGAAGAAAGGATTAGATCACGCCCTCCCCTGTCCTCCGTCAAGACTCTAGTCTCTCGTCTTTTGCTACACTGATGGAGTACTGGTTATTACCTGTAAGGAAGACACCAGCAGATTATTTTCCCTCAGACGACCAAATCTCTTTTAGTCCAGTCCATTCCAAATTTTATTAAAAAATCCTAAAGAGTACAATTTTTATACAAAGTGGTTGGAGACCGCTTTCTAAGTATACTGTAAAAAGTCCTCAACCGTAAAAATTCTCCAGCTATATGTGTACGGCTACGGTACTATGTTTGAAAGTGTTAAATAATAAAGCGTTTCTCAAAATAACTTGAGAATTCTTTACTCTAGGTCGAATACGGTTTTGTTCAAAAATGTTCACAATTTTATAATGCAAAAAAAGGTATGAATTGTGGTAGACGTATTATGAATGAACTTCGCGCCTAAAAGTCAAATTGTTTATTGCATTCGATTTTACTCACATTTTTTCTCTTGATATTAAGTTTGAACATAGAATACTGGAATGGCATCAACATAAAGTAAAACATAAATAAAAACTTGAATACAGAAAGTGGAAACTGTATTTTTCAACTAAAAAATATCAACTTTTAACCAAACATGCAATAGTTACATTTAGAGCTAAAACAATTAGTTTCAAAAAAAAAAAGAATTTTTCACAAAATAGTTCAATTTTCAACCAAAAAGCTGAATATTCAACCACAATTCTGAATCTTCAACTAGGATTGATACGTCAACCAAAACCGATTTTTTAAAAATCAAAAACAGGTGGAGTCAACCAAAAAAGACGAATTTTCAACAAAGCATGTGATTTTTCAACCATATAGGATACTTTTGGAGAAAAATCGTTTCATTTTCAACGTTTAGTTAAATTTCTTTGTTGAAGTATTCAAATAATTGAGAAATATCCTAAAGAAAAAATATTACTCATATCATTTGTTGATTGGGTCATTAACTGGAGAGAAAAAAACTTTTCACGATTGACGGGGGAAAAATTGTTGAGAGAAAAAAAATTGTTCAAATAACTTACAAATATGTTAAGTTAGAAATAGTATTATTGAAATTTATCAACTGTATGATTCATCCCGAAAAATCATAATGTTTTACTTTTTTAATTGTTTGAAGAAACAGCAATTGTTTCAAAATTAATGTTGGATTAAGACTAATACAAAATCGATGCGATTTAACAATCTTTTAAACAATTCTCATAGACAAATGTACAGTCATGTCTTGCCAACGACTCTTCCCAATGATACTTTACAAATACCCAACAATTGTTCATTTAATTGAAACAATTTTCTCTCAAATGCAGTTTTATAATTTTAACTAAGTATTTGCAAAAAGAAACACAAAATTAACACAAAATTACATACCAACTTGAAACTAATTTAGAATAAATTAGAAATATCAATTTAACTAAATTGTAATTGGAAGAGTATATATTCATTACCTGAGTTAGGTCTAACTTTACTTACAATGCCTGGGTAATTTGTGAGATGTCAAATCATGAAGTTTAACACGTATTTTTTTTATAAGAAAAAATACATTTTCGTACATTTTATTAAGAATCTTTAATATTAGACAGATCAAGTTCAAACATGAATTATTACCTCACACTAATTGAAGAGTGGACAAAATGTTGAATATTTAAGAAAATAACCGCAACTTTTCAGCATTATTCAAAGACAATATTACTTGAAATGTTACTTAATTGCTTAAACAATTATGTTTGTCAACTTGAATTAACTCTCACCTCATACTAACTGAAAAGTTGAAAACAAGTTCAACGGAAAATCGCGACTTTCGAACTCTATTCTGAGTAAAAATTGCTAAAAACAATAATAAATTGTTTCAAGGATTCATATAAACATCTCACTATCAATAGAAAGTAGTATTTTATGTATAATATACTATTTGTATTTTTTTTAACCACAAAAAATCATAATTAGCGCCAAAAGAAAACGCCGTAAGAACTAAGTTTTAATTGGCATTCAAACAAATCAAAATGTTAAGAAACTTCCCATGCATATTTAATTATTTCTCGAAAACTAAGGGAGATACCATTTTTATATTTGCAGGGCTTTTAAAGCTCATTGTACACTATATTTAAAAAAGAATTTGAAGAAAATCAAAAGTGAATTTCTTTCAAAAGTTGAGTTTAAACATTTGTTTTCAGAAAATACAAATTAAAAAAAAAATATTTGTTAGAATAAATATATATTTCAAAACGAAATCTTATTATGAATAATTAAGAAAAAAATACATTTTAATATCTCTTAAATCACCAAAGTAATGGAAGTTTTAAAAAGTAGAAATTGCTCAAATAATGGTGAATATTTATTATACACTTCGCGTGGTTCCTTCTAGGTATTACATATAATATATCCCTAGGCAATGTGTATAATAGAGAGTATTATATACTTTACCTGGCCTCTTTTGAGCATTATATATAATGCCCAGGGATTATATATATTGCCGGTTTATATACTTTACCTGTAACATATATATATATATATATGTATATATACCGTAAGGTCAACTTCATAGTAGTCATAGAGAAACGTGAGTGCAAGTGAGACACAAGTAGATGGCGCATAAGAGCATCTCTTTCGCACTTATGACTATGATTACTATGAATTTGGTCTCACTGTATGTATATATGTCGTAGGCTTTTAGAGGATTCAGTCTTTCAGCCGACTGCCTAGGCATTCAGCCGACTGCCGGCGTTCGGAAGAATTTGGGATGAAATCTATACCTGGCGTCCAAGTGCCTGGTTTATTTAGGCATTCAGAAGAATACTCACCTATTCTTCTGAAAGTCTGACACGTTTTAGGCTTTTACAGGAAACCAGCCATAGAGTATTGAAACACATTAAATGGCTATTTAACATTTCGTTAAATTCATTTTCATGCTCATCCAATTAATGAAATATACAGTTACAAAATAATAGAAATAATGATTTTATGTCATATATTTGAAAAGTCTTTTAATTTAAGTTCATGTTTCCACAGGATTCGAAAGGAAACATTTATTTATTTTTCAATTTGCCTGATTAAAATGATATAATATGATTAATGACAAATAATAAAGAAAAGCGCAATTAATTAAATAATCACTTGATTAAAAAATATTTATAATAATTGAAGAATTACATAATGAATTCAATTACAAAATGATAAGAATACTGATTTGATGTCATATATGTAAAAAGTCTTTTAATGGTTTAATAAAAGGTCGGTTCTCTCGAACCGAACTTAAAAAATCGGGAACTTACATCTTAACAATAGATGAAGTTGACACAAGTAATGTGC
>CAKNXH010057755.1:0-15727 GCA_932178445.1 Andricus quercusramuli
AAGGGGTTCAAATATATATATATATATATATATATTTGAACCCCTTTATAAATTCCTTTGAAATCTTCAAAATTTTGGAAATAATTAGAAATCTGGCAAAATCATTAAAGATTGAATAAATTAAATTTATTCCCTAAAGTTCTCTAGAAATCCCTTGAATTTTTAAAGTACCTGAAATTCTTTCAAATCTTTGGAAATCCTACAAAATTCTTTGATATCTTGAAATTTGTGAAATCGCTTGGAATTCTTCGGTATCTTTGAAAATAACTGAAAATCTTTGAATTCCTTTGAATTCGTTCATATCCCTTGCAATCTTTGAAATCCTTTGGATTCCTTCATATCCCTTGAAATCGTTGAAATCCATAGAAATTCCTCAAAATAAAATCTCACTCATTCCCTAAAGTTTTCTAGAAATTCGTTGAAATCCCTTAAATTCAATTGGAATCTTTAGAAATCGTAAAAAAAGTACATAAAACATATTACCATTTTATATATGGAAATTGTTTGAAATATTTGCCCATAAAAATACATTCTAGAATAAATATTTCATTTAAAACACCAGTTTTACGCTTTTATTTCCAAATATTGAAACTAAAAGATGAATACTTTTACGAGCAAGTAAATTATTTTGCTAAGTCATAATGTAATTAATCGCAAAACTAAACTCTGTAGTAGAATTGATCAAGGAACCCGAATTTTAAGGTCCTCATCACTCGGCAACTTTTCTGTCCATATTGAAAAAAATGTTCGCTAAGATGTCATATATTTGAGATTATGTACATCTTGCAATTCGTTTCCAGGCCTTAAACTTACCAAATTTTTTTGAACATAGTTTTGAGAGTAACAAAACCTTCGACAGAAAAAAAAACTTCTTCTGTCTCTTTATTATTAATCAAGATGACTGTTTTTATTGAGAAAAAAAAGTTCCTGGCCATTTCCCAGTTCACACAAATTTTTCGCGGTTGTTGGAATTGTTTACAATTTACAATTGAAGCTTAAAAAATTTAATTCCTAAATTTCCAATTCAAATGCTCAATAATTTACGCATGTAGTAGGAAATGACCTTCCAATTAAACAATTTTACATTAAATGCCATTACACTACAAAATCTTTAACTTAACTTTCCTTTTTCCATTGAAAGGGCATTTTTTGCAATTAGTTATATATATATATATATATATATATACCATTGTGCTTTTCAGTATAAGATAAAAAAAGATATATTCATAAAACAGCGTCTCTCATGGAAAGGAAGTGAGGTTACGTATACCTCTAAAAGTCCAAAATGTCTGAAACGGGACACTAAATGTGACCGTATATATAATATATACTCATTCACAAATAATAACTGAAATGAACTTACCGTAGAACAAATCATTTGCTTCACTAACATGCAGAAAAAGATTACTAGTCGTTTTCGTTCGCACGTTATACTCTACACGAGGCCGCTCACAGAAAAAGGCGCAATTTCCCATGAAACCCACACTACCGGCAACTCGTCCACGTTTCTTTTGGCAGGTTATATTTATATGCACACATGAATATAATGATTATTTAATTATAATAATATATATTTGTCGCTATAAATTTGATTATGTGCATTTCTTGAATGAAGTGATAAGTACTTAACATTTGAAAATAAATTCTTATTCTTAAATTTACCGCCACACCGCTATTTTACGCTCGCTGAACTGAATATTTCAGTTTGCCGTCGGAAAATTCCTCCGACCTACAATGAGATATTACATCGCTGGAAGAGGGTCCCTTCATGTCCCTCGCTGGTCGGTCTAATTTTATACAATTGCCGTAAAATCACAACGACCGTCAGGTTAAATTTACCCAAATACGTACATTTACTCTGATTGCCAGTGTGATTTTACGGATCTCACGTTATTTTCATCAGATTTTGTTTACAGTGTAGATATTGTCGATCGTACTCCTACCCGCCCTAAATCCTGCCTGCGTCTCCGGCAATATTCCTTTCCCCTCGACATCCCTCCGCAGTCTCTCTGCCACCACCATGGCGTATACTTTATGCGCCGTATTCATTAGCGTAATCCCTCTATAATTTTCCTGTCTATCTTTATCCCCTTTCTTATACAGTGGCACTATTAACCCTTCTCTCCACCCTCCTGGGAGATTCGCATTTACTTAGATTGAAAATGTATAAGTGTGCAGGTTATTGAATACTCTTAAGGGTGATCATTGAACTACTGGGAAACCGGAAAATTATTTCGTACCTAATAAAATTATTTCTTCTTCAAAAAAGCAATTATACATTTTCTGTTCATTACTTATTGCAGAGAGAACAAATTTGCAAAGTTTTGAAGATCATAGTCATCGAATACCACGGATATGTTTGAAGTCAGTTATTCTTGAGAGAACTATTAACCATTCTAATGAAAGTTTCGGATAGGAATTTATCCTGGATTATTCCGTATCAGAACCAACCAGAATCAATTCGAGAAAATGTCTACATTTCGTTTGATCCAAATCGGTTGAAAATTAAACCGACTCAATCTGGAATTCGGATAGTGAATAGTATGCGGTAAACCCTCTTCAAATTTCCACCAGCAGCGGAGTGCACAGGTAGCAAATGTAACACGGGAGTGGGGAGTTACCTGGCTACCAGAGGGGTGAGTCGCTAAATAGCCGCTCCCGACAAGAAAGCTCGTCTTCCTCTACTTTTACGTCAGAGGGATCGCTCCGTCCACCCTAGTCTGTCCGTATTGTCTTTCTGCGGCCTGCTAGTGATAGTAATACGTACGCCTGGCACCAGAGAGGTATATTCTCAGAACGTCGGCTACAACGAAACCCACCGAGATCCATAAACACTAGGCGAAGATGGCCGGATCCGGAGTACTGCTTTGAGAATAAAAACGAGTGTGGCACAATAGGCTTCATAGTTTGAGCGTCAGAGGCACCTCACGGGACCCCCGCCCACATTACAAACTAACTTACTACCTTAAATAAGTTATCAGATTTTGTGGGGTTTTCCCGCTTGCGACCTTTTTCCCGGCTACATAAAACGTCAACTATAACTTCCTGCCATGTCAAATTTTTCTCAGATTGTGTATCTGTGCCACTTTCGGCAAAAGAACAACAACTTCTTCCATTCCGATTATTCTTCGGGAAGATCATAAATCGCGAGTACCATTTTTTTGACTCGTATTCCCCGATCTGTCGGTTAGAGCACCAGCTCTAAGGGAAGAACTGTGGTTCCCTCTTCAGAGTTACCAATTGGGTTTCTTCAATTAGATGCGCGTTGTCAATCGATGCCATTTCAATTTCAGGATAGATAGAAAAGACTTATAGTCCACAAGTTATATCTGTATATATTCATCGACTTTCTTCAGCAATTGTTCGCCAGCTCTGAGAACCCGAGTAACGTCACGGACATCCAATGCTTCCAGGTGTTTCACGTCTTTGCCCGAGAAAATAGCCGGGAATTCACCTTAGGGAAATACCTGCCTAAATTCGATTGTGAAGTGAGATTTAAATCCTGTGAATGAGCACAGTATTTTGCTTGAACATTTTCTGTCCTTTCTCATAAGGAGCAACGCTCATTGCAATGAATGTTTTTTCTTTTATTTAATTCTCCAATGCTGTAAAGTTTAGTTATAGGGGAAAATGATTAAATCCAGTATTCCGAAAGGAGAATAATTTTTCTAATTTGTTCTTTGCGTTTTTCATGAGAAATTGCTCAACTCAAATACGCAAGTTTAAATTATAAGAAATTATTCGTGGTTATGAGATTTTGGTGGCGATTTTAAGTATCAATATTATTTAATTCTAATTAATTTTTTAGGGTCTCAAAATGAAGGTCAAGTTCGTTAACCAGATATTTCTGAACATGATTAAAAAGTTTAAAGCGTTTTAAAAATTTCAAACAAAATTTTTCGGAATATGATGATAATTTATTATTGGCTTGTAATTATAAAATTGTATTATCTTTATCTACATTTCCAAGAAGACAAGTGAGGGATCATACATGAATTATTAAAGGAATCATGCAATATTATCAATGATCAAACAAATCCAGGCGTATGTGAAGATAAAAAATTTAATTTCTTATGATAAAATGTACAAAAAATTCAAACGATTCCAGACATTCAAAAATCCTCAAAAATATAATTGGAGAATATAACCGCACACCTACTCTTATAACATCCTTTGATTTTTTTTCAAATAATGAAAGTATTGTAAATTCCTAAAAATGCATCTCTAGAAAATGATGTCCTGCATGCCAGTATTTTTAACCTCTGAAAAGAAATAATTATGAAAGGCAATAATTTTTCGTTTGGTTTCTAGTAAAATACGGGAGCCGCCTTCTCCGGGAAAAAACAAAAATGATTAAGAAACATTATTGTTCAGCGCGGGACATACATTTCATTCATGTGAAAAATTGCATAAAATATTATAGACATTCTGAGATCAGTTTTTAGCGAATTTAGAAACTAACATTTTTTTTAGTTCCCTATGAATCGCAAAGAATATAAGTCATACTTAATATTTCGGCCGTTTTAAGTTTTGTGATTGCTGTGTCGTCAAGAAATAATAAATAATTGAATTATTTATTGTTCCCGGAAATTATAGAAATAAAATTATGAAAAATAAGAGAAAACAATTTTCGTGAATTTTTAACATGATTTTATAAAATTTGTATGACATAGAATATTATCCATTTTACCTAGATTCTTCAACTAATACTATTTTTGTTAAAAATACTACATTTTTTCCCAAATTTACGTTAAAAATTAATTATTTTCTTTATTGAAAAAATTTAGAAAGACATGAACCTATGTTTCAACCTAGGATATTTTGACACAACTATTTGGTTGAAAATTATTTTTTTTTTTCAAATTATTCCAACAACATTAATTATTGATCAAAATGCAACTGTTTGTTAAAAGGATCTTTCTTAATTGGAAATTAATTTTTGCTAATGAAAATCCAACTATTCCCTTTATGGTAGAAAATTGCAACTACTTGGTTGAAAGCTAAACTGCTTTAAAAAAATAATTTTTTGGTTGAAGATTCATCTTTGATGAAAACTAATATTTTCGGCTAAGATTTATTGTTTTCGTTCAAAATTAATCTCTTCGTTTGGATACTGAATCCAAAATTCAAAAGATTTGAATTTTCTACCACGTAGATTAATTTTTAACCAAAAGAGATGAGCTCTCAACCAAAAATGTAATTGTTCATATTTAAAGAAAAGACAGATTTTAATTTGAAAAAAAAAACTTAAGAGAAGAAAACTGTCGGAGTGAACCAAAAAAGACGAATTTTGTACAAAATAGTTTAATCCTCAGCCAAGAAGGAGAATTTTCAGCAAGACAATTGGCTATTCAATCGAAAATAAATACTTTCCAACTGAACTGTTTATTTTCATACAAAATAGATCAATTTTTAATAAAATAAATTTTGTTAACAACTTCAATTCGATCAAAAATTTAAGAGAATTTTTAGAAAATAAAGTCGTACCTTAAAATATTCGAATCTTTCAGAAAATGGCAAAAATTATTGGTTATATTGTTTAAAGAACTCACACCATCTAGAAAATATGACCATCTCGTGAATAACGTGAAGAAACGAATTTTTAAACAAATGAAAATTGTTGAAGCAATTGAAAAGTAGTTGAAAAATTAAGGGATATTCTTAAATCATTATGAATCTATAATAATATTCCGCAGAAGCATTTTTATGTAACCATAATGCATTGATCTTTCATGATAATTTGTAATATTGCGAGTTATTTGTAACATTTTAAGACGATTTTTAGAGCACAAAAAGTTTCATATTTTCGTTTTACATTGTCTTTTTAATTGAATTAATGGTGTAGAGAATTGTGGTTTACACAATCTTTTGTAAAACTGTTGAAGATTTTGCGTCGGGCGCCAACTGGAGATTCCTTTATTTCATTTCCTGTCAATGCTGTAATCCTGCCACTCCCTATGTTTATTTTTGCCCTTACCTTACGGCAATAATCGTATGTATATATTCCAGCAAAAAAGGTATTATTCACCAATATTGCAAAGACGTCACCATCGGATGTTGATAATACTATTTGTTCTTGGGTTGGTATGGGCCCATAGACATTCCGTCCTACACGAATTTCAATTGGTTTCTTCGTAGGAAAAGTGTATCTTCGAAGTTCGAATTTCCGGTTCAAGTTACTCCTGGGAGTGAGTCGAATAAATTCAAGTTTGTTAAGTTCATAGCCAAGAACGTTAGAAAAAGGAAGCCTGGTAGGTAACGAGTTGGCAGGAGGAGACCTGGACCTGGCACGAGAAGGAGGTTCGGCAGGAGGCAGATACTTGGCAGGAGAATGCTGTAAGTTAGAAGAAGAGGATGAGCCGCAACGAGGAACACCAGGAATGGGGGCGCCATTGGGAAGACAGTCGAACTGTGAACCTAACTCTGGCGAAAAAAATATTTTTTCTTCAGTACCTTCGCACATCATGAACTCCTAGTCGCAAAATTGCGATGAAACACTGAAAAGATACTTGCGGAAGATTTAACGGGAACTATGTGTGGATCATGCCATGAGCGAGAGCGCAATATTTATGTGAGAAAGGAGAGAGAGGAAGTCAGGAGCTTATAGCTAGGATGAGGTGTGGGTGTATGGAGGTTTTCAATAGGTTCTGGCTCTCTCGGGAGAAGAGGATGTGTGAACTGTGTGGGAAGGTATATGGAAGAGTAGAGCTCTGGTTGGAGGAGTGCGTAGAGGTGGAAAGGAGTGGGATAAGCGTGGAGGCGTTGATGCATAAAAAGGGGGACAAAAGGACAGTAGCATGGGTGAAGGGAGTGTTGGATAAGATGGAGAAGAAGAGAAGAAAGGGGGAAGAGGAATGGAGAATGAAAGATTGTACATAGGAGAGGAAGCAGATATAAATAATATGTCAATATTTTAAACAGTAGATAAGTATTAGGTATTGGCCGCGGAAGCAGGGTTTGGCAACGCGAGGCAATTCGAGAAAGTAGGGACATGCAAGCGAGGCGAGGCGAAGCGAGGAAGGCAAGGCGATAAGAGCGAGCGGTCTTTGAGATAAGATATGGATGGATGTTAGCTTTAAGTTTCAAGAAAATTCTGTAAAACATGGAAGTGTGAGCAAGTCAATTTTTTAGGCCAGCAGGCTGAGAAATGAACGTTTATCTATGCGCTCAGTGTAGATTGCGCTAGGAAATTTGCTGAGTGCTGAACCCGCAATATTGAGGGAACACAATTCGGGTAGCATCCTGGAAAAGTTTTACTTCGTATGCTTTTACAGAATGTAATTCGCTTTTATACACACAGAGACTAGAATACTGGGAGCTAAGAAACAATTTGTTGCGACCACGTATAAGTGCCGTAATAAAGAAAAGATGTGCACGCCATAAGGATCAAGTTAGGAATCACCGGCTAAAAATGTTGAAAAAAATGTGGTTTCCGAAAAATTGTTCCGACAGAGACAGAACTCAAATTTCATTAACCAATTTTGGCAAATTAGGCGATCGCGTTCAACTACAAAATGGTTTCCCCGAAATGAATTCATATTAAATTCGTATTCATTTCTGACATACACAACTAGAGTTTTGAAAATAATAGGAATTGGAATAGAATGGGTCTAACGTTAGGCAAATTCTTATTTGCGGAAAACTTAGAAGCACTTTTAAAATTATCGGTATAGCATAGTATTATATTCACCAATAGTACTAGAGATGACCATCAAGGTACAGAGCAGAGTATAATCGATTCCCATTTTTAGTAAATAAGGAATGAACAGATCAATGCGTTGTCAAAGAATTTGGTTAATAGTGTATCTAATGAATATTCTGGTCTTTTACTGAATCATATATACAGTATCTGATTCGTTATCTCTTCAATTATAGTGTAGCTTATTTTTCTGAGATATGTGTAATTATATTTCATATGTCAGTTCAAGGAAAGAAGATGTTTACCCCGACCAAGGCCATCTTGAGAAAAATAAAGCGATTCTTTTGAATAGCGCCTACATACAAATTTGACTCCATACCAAAAATGTTTTAAAACATTTACAAATATTGCTTATATCTCCGTCAAGGTATCTAAAAATTTTTAAAGACAAAAAATAGTTTTTGTTGAATTCATGTAGACATAAAAATTACATGGATATCTTTCACTAAGTATTGTAGAATAAAACAACCCAAGCTTTGTTTAAAAACACTTCATTATAAAGCAAATGTATTCTATGAAATAAAGTGAGCTATGCTGCTTTTCACAAAGTTTCAGTTTTAAGGTAGTTGTCGCTACTGATTAGATTCAAAACTGATATACATATTATAATTTCTCTTTTTGATTCTGGTAGTTCTTTTCATTCTTTATCGAAATTTACAACAGAATTGGGAAAACTCTTGAATCTGACCAAATGGCGGCGGTTTTTATGAAAATTTTGAAACTCGATTATTTCAAAAAGGCTCTCGCTTCTTCCTTTTCATGTTTGATCTCTGTTCGTTGAATTTACTTCACGCGAATGTAATGATCCGCCTTCGCTATCTTGATTTTTTTTTGTATCTTATCTTGCTTTTGCACAAAATGTGAGAATTCATTTTTCAGTAACAAAAAATAATTGTTCCTTCTCTCTGAAGCGCCGGCACAAGCTGAACTCTCATGAGATATATTCACCATAATAGTACCAATCTAGAGAAAAATCAAGAAAAAGATACTTTTTCTAGCTTTATCCATCGAAAATGCTTTTCAAGAAATAAACGATGCCATTTTCCAGGAAAACTATACGATATATGAAAATATTGTTCAGAAGCAAAGTTGTTCATCTTAAAAAGAACAACAAATTTTATCCGGTCCATTTGTGTTGATAAGACACATATTCTTCATTTTAATCGTGGAAACTGTTATTGAAAATAAAAAATTCTATTTTTCGGTAATACCATGTAAGATACGAAAAAGATAAATCCACAAAAACAGTTCAATCGAAAAAGATTTACAAATTTGTTGTTAATAATTTTGGGCGTTTTTAGGCGACTCAACAATATTTGTTTATTCTGTAAGCAAATTATACAAACAAATACACGCTTTGGGCGTCTTCAAGCGAGAATAAATCGTTTTTTCTTCCGACCTTGCTGAAATTATCTTTCCAATGATGTTTTCTGATATAAGTTATGGCAGCGATCAATATTTGTTCGCTTCATGTACGAATTATATAAGAAAATGCACATTTTGGGCGTTCTTGAGCGAAAAAATTGTTTTTTGACGTTGAAAAATGTGACACCCCTCAAAGTGCACAAATAGTACCCTCCTAATTGTGCTTTCACATCACCTCAGGTCCATAGATCTTCTAGGGGAGTTGGATCACGTGAGCGCCTGCCACCAGAAATCTAAGCCCTCACCAGTTTAGGACCAAAAGGAATTTAGTCTCATCCTCCTTGAAGCCTAGGCTTTCCTTTAGGTGACCGGATTCCCAATGTTTTCTTGCACCTACTTCTTCGTTTGTCGTAGGTCGATCTTTGAAGATATCTCGCCTAGTAATTTCTCAGTCATTTATATGTTTGTCTTACTATCCCATATTCTTGTCATTCTGATGAGGTACGCATCCTTCCATTATTTCTAATCGGAGCGCAATCTTCACATTCTGGGCCAAGTTTATATATGCTCTTCCGCTCCTTCACGAGCAGGTCCATGGGTATTAGTTCCGTCAACACCATCACTGCTGCACCTGAAACGGTGAGGTACGCATTCGTGATACGCAGTTTGCAGCTCTTTTAAACCTAAGCTGTTGTTGGACATGAAAGTCGAGAACGCTTTGCTAGCTTCAACAATCTCTTCCACAAAATTCACCCTATGCGGTTCAGTAAACCGCTTCTGTCTCGCCATGACGACTAACTCGAACTTAATTGCGGACAGCTATAACTCATATTCCTCCTGCCAATCCTTGATCATTCCTCTCACATGTGTCACACGCCATTGCGCCTGTTCCGGCCCTCTTTCTCTTACAGCTGCCACAAGATCTTTGACAAATCCCACTAGCTTGGCCGTACCGCAATGTTCACATCCCTACCGACCTTATGGAGAAGGGTCGTACTCACCGTTCTCTTGCTGGTCTCAATGGCCTTGGGTAACGTTTTCTTGGCCGCCAGGTACTGTAGCTCTGCAGCTTCGCCATTGCCTCGTGCCTTTTGCGCTGAGCCTTCCTGTGTCGGTTCCTAGCTCTTCTGGACATGGACGCGTTGCATGTCCTGTCAATTCGGCTTCTTGAATCGTGAATACGTTACTCCAACCTAGCCACAAAGGTAAGGTATTTCGTTCGTTGTGGGAGCTGTCAGCAACAAAAATAGCTTCCACTAGTTTCATTTAAACCGATTTCGTCACCTTCAGTTACCCCTGGCAACACCTCTTGTTTTGGGTTGCACCTTCAGAAGAGCTCGTTTCCTCAGAGAGTTTGATGTAATGATGATCAATTCATATGAATTCCAACAACATCTTCCAAACTTGTATCGTCACCAACTCCGCGTTTAAGATGGTTATCTCAAGTTAGGTCGTCATTTCTAGCACCTCTTCTCCTTCGTATTGAAGTCTCCTGCCACTACAGCGTATCTATCCATTTCTCTGATGCTGAGCTCCAAGCTATCGATATTCTGTCAAAACTCTCCGATTCCCTTATTTGATGAGAGGCAAGCATTGACGTAGGCAAGTTATCACATTGATTCCAGACATAGCCATGGTATTTCCCCCTATTTCCCCCTATCACGCTATTTGGCTCAGTATCTCCTGGGCCAGGCTGCTCTTGTTTACGTTGCACTAAATGACAGTTGCCATCTCCACTCTTCGTCGCCCTTCTATTTCCTTATCGAAGAAAGTGTCAATAGCTTTACGTTTGAGCTCCCGCTGGCCTGATGACGACAGCCTCTGGACATACATGCCTAAATCTTTTTGATTCAATGTTTGTGGTAGGCCCCGTAGCTTCTTTCTCCGAAGAAGATAACAAAACGAACCTCTAAGTAATCAACATTCTTCGGTAGTGATTCGCCGTCAAGTAAAAAAGGGCAAATATATTTTCTCTATTAAATTATGCTTTTCCGACTTCTCCTTGATATGTCAGCCAATTCTTCATCGAATCGCATCAAACCTTTCAGAATGAATTAAGAATTCTGGAGAAATAGACTTCTATTCCTACAAATTTTCTGAAATTTTCACGATAAATTGACTAAATCAATTTCCAGTCCCTTCTACAGGAAAGTTGAAATTACCCGTTGAGGTCGCGCCTCTGAATATTAACATAACGGTCTATGGTGTCCATTGACTGGTATTTTGCCTTAAAATTTTTGCTGGACGTACCCCAGATCTTCTTCTTTATGAAATGGATCACCTAGAACCGACATTTTTTCTTTATGTTGCAACACAATAACCATTTCAGTTTTGCACTCAAAAAGTAGCAAATAAGGCGCAGAAAGAGAAATAAATTGTGTTCTTCGATCGATAAAGCGTTTCATGAGTCAATGTTTTTGAGCTTGCTGAATGCGAATTTGAATTCAGATTTTCAAACTTCAACAGGCGGATTTTTGCTAGTTTTTCAGTGTGGAACTAAAATGGTTGATGTGTCATATGTCGGCGAAGAAGGAACAGTTCGGATTGAACTCAAATGGGAATGAAAGGCAAAAATGAGCAATAAATTGCCAATTGGACCAAAGGAATCATGCAAAAAACTCCGAAATGTGGCTAATGATAGAAAAAAAATGTTTGTTCAAGGTTTTGGGAAATTCGGTGTTTACATTATAAATTTATATAGTGTACTGGAATGGCTCTTTTGAAACTTTTGAAACTAATATAAATTATAGAAAGTATGTTAAAAGAACTTGATACTTTTTTCACACATAAAAGCGATTATCCATTTGTTATCTGTTGAAATCATTTCCTATCTCTACTGGAGTGTTTACTGCAGTGTTCTTCCTATTAGAAAATCATAAAAAGGATTATAAACCCACAATAATTTTTGTTAAGAACCATAGTACACTGACTTTTAATTTCAGGATTACATTTTTCTAATGAACTAATTACTTGGACAATTGTGATTTACACGTGGCTTAAACATATCACTTGAAAACTTTTTTTGATAGAATGACGGCTGCCTAATGGGGTTTCATTGACTAATTCTGGATTCAATTCAAAAACGGCTCCACTTCCCATGTTTATACCCACTCGACTTCCACGGTTATTATATATTCCACGAAGAATAGTTTTGCTTCCCATGATTGCCACGATGTCTCCAGTGGATGTTGTTAAAACATTTTGTGCTTCGGTTGGCATAGGTTTATAGTTATGAAATCCCTTTCCCATCAATTGAATAGGTTTATCCGCAGGAAAAGTGTAACTTCGAATTTCGAAATGCCGCTGCGGATTATTGTGAGGAATGAGCCGAATGAGTCCAATTTTTTCAAGGTCAAATCCAAATATGGATAACGAACGATGCCTTATAGAAGGAGATCTGGACCTGGAGAGAAGAAGAAGCTCTGCAGGAGAAAGAGGCCTGATCGAAGAATGAGATGTGGCAGGAGGATGTGTTCTTTCGGGAGAATTACGTTTTTTAGGAGAATGTGCAGTTTCGGAGCAAGAAAAACCAGGAATTGGGGCGCCATTAGGTAGACAGTCAAACTGCAAACTCAACTCTATAACAATAAACAGAGGATTATATATTTATATTTTTTGTTTTTTGTTTAATTAAGTAGATAATCGTACGCCTAATTATATTGTCAGGAGGGAGACGGGGAGAACGAATGTAGGGATTCTAGCGGGAAGTCGGGCGTATAAATAAGGAAAAATTTTTGGAGTAGGGGGGAAGTAAGCTGGTTAGAGAGTGTTGGTGGGAGAAAGAGAACAGGAGAGGGAGTTGGAAGATGGACGTTGAAAGGGAAAGGTATTTTAGAACGAATGGACTGCAGATGGATGAAGTTAGAAGGATGCACAAGGTAGGAAGGAAGGTATATGAGTTGATTAAGAAAAATGACATGGAGAGAGAGAAGACAGCAGGGGAAGACAGGATAAGAGAGTCAAGGTTTAACGGGAACTAAGTGTGGTTTATGCCAAGGGCAAGAGCGCAATATTTGCGTGAGGAAGGAGAGAAAGGAAGTCAGGAGCTTATGGCGCGAATGAGATGTGGGTGCATGGAGGGTTTTAATAGGTTCTGGCTCTATAGGGTGAAGAGAATGTGTGAGCTATGTGGAAAGGGGATGCGAGAGTGGAGTACTGGTTGGAAGAGTGCGTGGAGGTGGAAAGGAGTGGGATAAGTATGGAGGTATAGGTGCATGAAAGGAGGGACAAAAGGTCAGAAGCATAGGTGAAGGGAGTTTTGAGTAAGATGGAGAAGAAGAGAAGGAAGGAGGAAAAAGAATGGAGAAGGAAAGATTGTAAATAGAAGAGGAAGTTGATATAAGTAAACCCGCGGAGGCAGAGTTTGGAAATGTGAGGCAAAGCGATGAAGTAGGGACATGCGTGCGAAGTGATTAAGGCAAGGGTTAATTTTAAGAAAATTCTGTAAGAGATGGGATTGTGCCATAATTAAATGATAGAAGTATAAAACCTATTTTCTTCACATCAATTTTCTCGATAAAAACAAATTAGTTTTGGCTTCATTATTGTATCATCAATGATTTTTTTTATTGCAGTTGTCCTTCATAAGTTTGATATGAATGTTGACAAAAAAATAATTTGTCGAAACTTGTGTAACAATATAGATTGATTTTAGATTGACGTAAAAAAGTAAGGAAAGTTGAAGGTGAATTTGGGCTGTCAACATGTATGGCGATATTCTCATTCTGGGCTGAACACACTCTAACATTGATGGTGCCATTTCGACACATTGTTTTTTCTGTCAACAAACGGAACAAACGTACCAAGAACAACTTAAAGGTTGATTGGAACATATTCAAAGATATAATCAATTACATTTTCTGCTTGCAATCGACAGATTTCAGAAACTTATTTTCTTTACTTGAAGAAGAAAAATTACTTGAATAGTGAAGAAACGACATTTTAGGCAAGAATTAAATACAAAGTTTTTTTCAGAAAATTTACGGACTAACTTCAAGGATGAAATGTTCGAGTGAAATCTTTGGTCGCCTAGATTTTCTTGGACAAAAAATAAGTAGCCTGTATCATTTTTGTGAAGGTCTGATTTGTGTCAGCCCGGCGTGGAATCCACCGAGCTCATTACTACAGAAATAAAAATCCCACACAAAGGAAGATCATTTTTCCACTTATTCAATTTTGGTTCTATAATTGACCTTTCAATGTTTTACCCACTATTGTTGAAAAAAACTATAAAAAAGTCCTAATTATCTTCGTAAACAATGAACTAATTACTTATATGATCAAATTTATTTATAAAATTCTTTTACAAACATTCTCAAAATTAAGATGATATTCGCACCTATTTCAAAGAAACTTAGACGAAAGTTTGGAAGGAAATAGAAATTGGAAAAGAATGCAGATTGAATCACAAAATTTTTGATTTGCGTATAGCTGAAAAAAACTGAAAATTATAGATATATCATATTACCAGCACAATTGAGGAAAACCACCAAGGATAAGAGAAGAGTATGAAGAATCCTCATCTTTTTTCACAAGAGGAAAAATTGATTATTGTATTACTGGAGAATTCGATTCAATAATGTAACTAATGAATATTCTAGTGCTTCATTGGATTATATAATATTCTATAGTCGTTATCATGTCAATAATAGGCGTCAAGTTTGCTCTACAGAGTATTTAGATTTCATCAGAATCAATTCCAAGGGGAAAAATTTTAAACACTACTTTCGTTCAAACTTATACAACAATGTACTGCATACAACATTTTTGTTTTTAAACAGAGAATATTTGTGTTTTGAATTTTACATAACTTAGTTCAATAAATTGAAGACATTACGGCACTTTATTAAAAGGAGGGGTTCCAAAAGGGTCATTTTATTGTTCCAAACCGATTGAGCTCAAATTAAAAAGGATTGTTCCTTTGAATGTGACTGACAATCTGCTAAAAAAATTTTTTGAATGAGCGTTTCAATAAGGAGAAAACACGGCCTTTATCATAGCATTTTACATGAGATTACGAGCAGCTTTAACACGTAACCCTGTTATAACTTTAATTTAGTAATTAATTCCACCATACTACTATCATTAAGAAAAATGTCAAGTTAAGTGCATGTTTTTGATGCTTTCTCTGCTGTGAAACAATCAGAAAAAAGGAACTTTACACTTTCCTACACTTTTTTCATATTTTCCCACGCCCCTTCCTACTTTCCCATGCTATTTCATATTGTCCCACGCTATCTTAATATATTCCCACCCCCCCCCCTTTCTATTTTCCTATACTATTTTATAGTGTCACACGCTTGTTTTATATATTCTCATCCCCCTTATTACCCCATGCTATCTCATATTATCCCACGCTTGTTCCATATAGTCCCACCCCCTTCCTATTTCCCATGCTATTTAATATTGTCCCACGCTTGTTTATATATTCGAACCCCTGTTCCTATCTTTCCATGCTATTCCATATTGTCCCCCGTTTGATTCATATATTCCCACCCCCTTCCTATTTTTTCATGCTTTTTTATATTGCCCCACGCTAGTTTTATATATTCCCATCCCCCTTCCTATTTTCCCATGCTATTTTATATTGCCCCACGCTTGTTTTATATATTCCCATCCCCTTTCCATTTTCCTATGCTATTTTATATTGTCCCACACTTGTTT
>CAKNXH010057755.1:15737-55117 GCA_932178445.1 Andricus quercusramuli
TTTTCACCCCCTTCCTATTTTCCCACGCTATTTTATATTGTCCCACGCTTGTTTGATATATTCCCATCCCCCTTCCTTTATTCCCATACTGTTTCATATTGTCTCACGCTACCTTAATATATTCCCACCCCTTTTTCTATTTTCCTATACTATTTTATATTGTTCCACGCTATTTTCATATATTCCCGCCCCTTTCCATTTTCCTATGCTATTTCATATTATCCCACGCTATTTTCATATTTTCCTACCCCCTTCCTATTTTCCCATGCTTTTTCATATTGTCCCACGCTATCTTAGTATATTCCCACCCGCTTTCTAGTTTCCTATACTATTTTATATTGTCCCGCACTTGTTTTATATATTCCCACCCCTTTCCATTTTCCTATGCTATTTTATATTGTCCCACACTTGTTTTATATATTCTCATCCTCTTCCTATCTGCCCATGCTATTCCATATTGTCCCACGTTTGCTTCATACATTCCCACCCCCTTTCTATTTTCCCATGCTATTTCGTATTGTTCCACGCTATTTTAATATGTTTCCACGCCCTTCGCATTTCTCTATGATATTTTATATTGTTCCACGCTATTTTCATATTTTTCCGCCCCCTTTTTATTTTCCTATGCTATTTCATATTGTCCCACGCTATCTTAATATATTCCCACCTCCTTCCTATTTTCCTGTACTATTTTATATTGTCCCACACTTGTTTTATATATTCCCATCTCCTTCCTATTTCCCATGCTATTTCATATTGTCCCATGCTTGTTTCATATATTCCTCAGAATTTAACTATGCGATTTTTTTTCAAAATTTTTTTTATGGACATTTAATGTAAATGTGAAAATACATCTGTTTGTTTGAAATTTGAAATATTTTGTTGGTTTATTTTTTTTTTTAACTTATTGCTCTGGCTCAAAATCAAACTGTTTTTCTTTTTTGTTCAAAGTTCTTTTTTTTTTTGGAAATTCATTTATATTTAAAAAAATTTTTTATGGCAATATTTATTATATATTTATATGGCAACCTTTTGGTTGAAAATTGAACTACTGGAGTAAAAATTTACTTATTCTGATTAAAATTCCATCATTTTAGTCAATAGTTCGTTTTTTTGTTGTTAACAATTTTAAAAAAACTTTGTTTGAAAATTTGTTTTTTATGTTGACAATAAATTTTTCATTGAAGATGTGGCTACTTCATTTTAGCTATGAAATTTTGTTTTCAGTTAAAATTCGCTCATTTTTTTGAAAATTCGTACTTTTTAGTAGAAAATTTAATTATTTCGCCAGAAAATGGATACTTTTCATTTGTAAATTCAACTCCCCTTAGTTGAAAATCTGACTGTTCTGTTAAAAATTTGTATTTTTTTGTTTAATTTAATAGCTTCTTATTGGAAATTAAAAAAAAAATGGAAATATCAACTATTAAATTTGCCGTCGAAAACTCATTTTTCTATCAAATATTAATCAGTTTGGTTGAAGATTCGACAATTCTGTTGTAGATTCTCTTTTTCTCGGTTGAAAATTAATTATATCAACTGAAAATGTTATATTTAAATTTTTAATTGATAAATCTTAATCAACTAAAAATCAGTTTATGCTTTCACAGGATTTAAGGCTATAGACAGAAAAAAAATCGGGGGAGGGTGGATATGCAGGAGGGAATATTTTCCGGGGTTCTTCTATAGTTGTAATTTTGGCTTACTTTTGTGTATTTCCTCTCATAATAAAAGTGAAAAGTTAAAAAGTTAAAAAAAACATTGTAGATAATTAAATATGTACTTTCGTGATATTTTTTCTGTAGATTAAGTTGACTGAATAATTATATAGACATTATTTTAATACGAAGATTTTTCTCAATTGTTGCAAAAAAATGAAGCTGAATCCAGCAAACGTGGATAGGGATTCAAAATATATTGGAACTTCTTTGGCTCAGGTGTATGAAGTTTATCTTTGCGATTCTTTAATATATTTTGAAAAATTTATATTAGTTTTCCCTGAAACCTAAAACATTATGAAAAATGTGATATCAGTTGGAACGAACTCAGTAATTAAATTTCTTTTCTCGAAACTGACTCCGCGACGTTGGCAAATAACGTCATCTTTTTTTATAGCTTTTACATCCTTCCTCTCTGCCATTTGCAATAACTTTACCACCATCCTCTGCGTTTCAAAAGTTTTTTTTTAATAAATGATCAGTTTCAAGAATCAACGAAAACAGTACCCAATGTATTGTGCATTAGCTGTACAAATTTTAGGCGGATTTTATTGAGCTAAATTTAGAGTCAATTTCTGAATTGATAATATTTTCATTTCGACCGTAAGGTCTGATTGTGCTAAAATCCAGTCCCCTCCCTGTCAATAATGAAATGTAAAGACACCAAAGAACAAACTTGAAGCCTGTAAAATTTTCAAGATAACGACTATAAAATCTTATATCATGAAATGCAGCACTGGAATATTCATTAATTTAATCATTAATCGAATTCCTGATTAACACATTCATCAGTTTTTCCTCTGACCAGAAAATATGAGGACCGTTCATTACGTCGGCTTATCCTTGGTGGTTATCCTCAATTTTATTGGTAAATATAATACTATATCATATCAATAATTTTAAGAATTTGTTCTAGCCTACATGCAGGCAATGAGAAGTGGAATATAATCTGCATTCTATTTCATCGCTTTTTTATTCAAACCTTGATTTAAGTTTGTTCGTATAATTGGTCAACATATTATCATTGTCTTGAGAGTATAATATAATATTTTGACCCATACACAAAAAGAATTTTCAATCGTAAATTTGTATTGCTAAAGAGCTATACTTGAAAAAATTTGTGATGATGACTAAATCTGTCTAGACTACTTTTAATCAGACCAAGTTGGCATGAGCATTATTCTTCTTAAATTCGAGAAAAGAAAACAAAGACATTTAACCTCAGTATAAGGTATAATGTAGAATACTTTTCAATCCCAAATTTTGCAGGGTTGAAAAGGACTGAAGTATGGGATTGGAATAGCTTTAGATCGTTTTTTCACTAAGTCATTTGGATGACAATTGAAGGATTCAAAACTTGCTTCGGATTGGATTTGAATGTAATTGTATCATAAACTTATGTTCAAACGATCACGACATTACAGATTTTCGACCACGCTTATCGCGTGATTTATGTGGGTCGTGAAACTCAAAAATGTGTTGAAATCGTGCCTCTTGAAATGTAAATTCATTGCAATAAGAATATCACAGGAAACATCCCTCAATGTTTTCGAAATTGTTTTACAATATAGTCACAAGTACTTCAAAAAAATATAATCATCTGTCTTTTGTTGCAGAGATAAGTTCACAGTTTGATTGCTTACCCAATGGCGATCCTATTCCTGATATTCCTCATTCCGAAACCGCTCATCCTCCTGGAATATTTTGTCCTGCTGCAGCGCCACTTCGTCGTTCCAGGTCCAGGTCTCCACACGCCAGGCCTTCTCTTCTGTCCATGTCAAGGTCTGCTCCTATAAGGCATCGTTCTTTAACCATACTTGGATTTGACATTGAAAAAATTGGACTTATTCGGCTCATTCCCCACACCAATCCGCAGCGGGAATTCAAAATTCGAAGTTACACGTTTCCCGCCGATAAACCAATTCAATTACGGACAAATGGAAATTTACGCTTTAAGCCCATGCCAACCGAAAAACGAAATGTTTTAACAACATCTACTGGTGACATCGTGGCAATAATGCAAACTAAAACATTTCTTCGTGGAATATATAATCGCCATGGAAGTCGGGTGGGCATAAACATGGAAAGCGGCGCGGTTTTTAAACTGACCCCAGAATTAGTCAGTGAAACTCCTTTAGGCTGCAAGAACAAAATCCTAAATAATTTTAAAGTGATATGTTTAAACCAAGAATAAATCACAATTCTCAACACTATTATTTTCTTCAAAAAAAAGTCCGAATGCAATGAATTTCTGGTAATCGATTTCTTATAGCAAAAAATTGTTAGCTCTTTGTGATCTGGATATACAGAAAATGACTTCAAAAATAAATTACAATAAGTGCATAATTGATTTATTTATTAACGATAAGTACCATTCTCGAGTAAATCTGTCTTGTTTCGGAAATGAGGCATCTCAGCCCTTGATTGAAATATGATAAAATGCATTTTGTGAGGTCACAGGATCCACAATGGCTTTAATATAATGAATCAATACCTGGAGTTGTGGGTCACTACCCATAAAACATTCGTTCCTTCTGTTCACGAGTGCCTCGATTTGGTACTAAACCAGGTAGGAAAAATAATATTTCAGTGCGTATATCATAAGAATTCGCAGCCGTTTAGATGAATTCTCTTCAAACTTCCTTAAAATTCTGCTAGCCCTCGTGAGCCACCAGGAATGTGATATCGAACCAGGATCACGCCTTGACAAAGATAGGGATTTCTATATATAAGATTGAGATTCTTGAAATAATAGCTTGTCTCACTTCCCACAGAAATTACTAATGTTTACTTTAATCTCTAAGCACATTAGAATTTATTTTTGGCAAAACAGATCCGATAATAATTAGAGTCCAATCAAAATTCAAATCTGTCAGGTAAAGGCTCAGCTTCAATTGCGATAAATTTTTGTCTGACGTCACTTCCCTTCCAGGAATTGAGGAATTTCACTCTGGGCGCTCTTCTGCGGGATCGTTCGCAATGACACACAGAAAATTCTGCATATTTGCACGCACTTATATTAAAGAGGGTTACCTCTGCCCATTTTACATATTTTGATTTTTGGTCTTCGAAATATGTGGTATCCATGTGGTATTTTTTCATGGAGTTCTTCATAAAGCGCATATATTTATCTTATTATGGTTTTACATATTAATAACATATTAATTATTTATGAATTGATTAATAGAAGAGACATTCTTTCTCCGCGTATTCTACGCATTTCTCATTTTTCCTATGACAACGCTAGCAAAAGCGTCCTCAGGTTGCGGATAGAAGGTCCCTGTACCAAGGGTTTTTGCTGAATATCGTTGCAATAGTTGACAATCACTCGCGGAGAATTGTCCACTTCAAGAAAATCGAACGTGCGGAGCTTCACAAATATAGTCGAAAAATAAATAGACTACCCTACAATTGGAAGAGCCAATCAAGACAGAGTCAATGGATGGACCGGCGAAATCTCAATACTTTTGAGTGGATGGGTCGACTGAGGAATGATCTGCTGAAGTGCTACGATACCAGTATGGCTCCTAAACGAGAAGGTAACATGACGCCACTGTATGATCTATGATGCGAGTAACACCCACAGCTCTTGAACTTTTCGCATCAACTTCGGCAAAACCGTGCCGATGACATCAATGAAAGCATCAAGGAAGCATTCTGAAAAAACAAACCTTCTCCGAGAAAAATCCTTGTAAATTTTGTGGCACGAAGCCAAAAATAAAAATACTGACACAGAAAAAATTGAATCACACTTGTATTTTTCAGTTAAAAAGAAACAAAGTACTTTTGAGTTATTACTTCACTCCATTGATTCGTAAAAAGAACAGGCAAAAAGAAGTAATGATTAAAAAAATGACCAAACACGGATTTTTATTGATTTCATTTTATACAGGGAAAGGATATGTGACTTGTCATGTTATGGCTCCATATATGAGGGTCCACGCGGAAAACTCCAAGGGCGTGCAAAGCCGTCAAGGGTATGAATGCAATTTTGGTGCCTAAGTTATGCTCCAGGGATCTCACTGTTATTAGTGTGAGAATTAGGAGCAGAAGCGGAGAAAGGCTAGAGGCGTTTATCGCCTCGGCTTATTTCCCTGTCGATGCTGAGGGGCATCCGCCTCCTGGAGAGGTGAAGGCTCTAATTCGGCACTGTCAAGAGAACAAGATTCCTCTACTGTTGGACTGTGATACAAACTCTCACCACGCGGTGTGGGAGAGCACAAACATCAATGTCGGAGGGAGAGATTTAATTGAATACATAGTGGGTACAGAGCTGGTGATTCTTTCCGGGGTAATTCTCTTCTCTCTTCGGGGTGATACTCTTACACACGGAGAGACTTTTGATAACAATATCTGGTTCATTCTATATCTACAATTAAAATAAAATGTAAGAATTTGGGGATAATCGAGGCACTGTTGTAAAGACTCCTACTATAATAAGAGATGATGGTATTTCTGTACGTATTATTATAACCTTGAGCGAGCAAATATTAGTATTAGCGTTTGGAAAAAGTCTTATTTACTGTTTGAAAATTGTGAGTGTGAAAGAGTGATAATAGTCAATAACAAGTTTTCTAAAAAATATTGTCAATAGTAAATATTTTAGGTTACATAAGTTATAAGAAATGTACGAAATTCTAGTATTCTTAAATAAGAATGCGTATTGGAATGAGAGCCGCTAGTAATATCTGGAACCGGGATTTGCGAGAATTCTAAAAGGCTATACGAAAAACGCCCGAAGGTTTCCGAGCTGTTCCGTCCATAGCCGAGTATGCGACCACCAGACCGACTGTATCCCGCTCATGAAGCCCGATTTCCCTCCAAAAATCTTTAATCGTTCATCTGTCTGCAGAGTTTTCAGTGCAAAAAATTTTGTAACGATTTAGTGCAGTGTGCTGACCAAATTGTATAGTTCCAGAATACAATCGATGGAAGTGTAAGTATTGACAAAATATTAAAAACATTTTAAAGTATCTGACTGTATAGTAATAACACGTGAACTTTTTGAGGTTAGAAACATGTAAACAAACATCGTCTTCTTCGAATTTATAGATAAAATTTGTGCATATTATTGATTCGAAAGACAGTACTGATTTTCTTGTTTAAGTATATTGACGTTTCAATGATTTACATGTAGAAAATGTTTGAAGACGCAAAGATGTACTCCGATGCAGAGGACGAGGTAAGCGTCGTTACAGAGACTTTCGGTTTCAACGTATATGTTCATAGATGTGACACTTCGTCGATTGGGATAAGTATTTAAATAATAAATATGTAAATGCAAGGTGGCCGTTTTAATAGAGGAAAAAAATGACCGGTTTTCTCCCCGTTTCGCAAAAAGTTTTAACGGTTATTGAAATTAAAAAAATAAATTAAGAGATTGAAAAACTGCAAATTGAAGCACTCAAAGTGAAACTCTTGAATTTCAGGTTTTCAAAATTGAAGCTTAAACAAATTTGAATTCGAAATTTTTTAATTTAAACTCTCAATAATTTACACATATAAAATAGAAGGTTTTAACATTTTTCAATTGAAACATTCCCATTTAAATGAAATTAATCTGTAAAACTTAATCTTCAAGTCTTTTCCAAATTGAACAATTCAAAGATTTCTGATTAGAAGATACAAATACAAGCTATCGTTTTAGACCTTCAAGTGAAAACTAATCCTCCTTTCAACTCGCATTAATTGGTAGAACTTTACCAATTCAGAAAAAAATTGAAAATAAAAATTTCCTTCTCTCCTGCTCAATGAAAATATATTTTTTAAATTATCCTCTTCCGTTTCAGAAAAAAATTGAAAATGAAAAATTCTTCCCTTAAGCACAATAAAAATCTTAAAAAGAAAAAAAGGCATCTCTTTCAACTCAATAGAAACTGTAAAATTATAAGATGTACTGCCAATTTAACAAAAAAATAAAAAGTAAAATTTCCTTGTTTCAAACTTAATAAAAATGTTAAAAATACCAAATTTCCTAGTCTTCCACAAAATAGAAAATTTTAAACCAAAAAAGTTATTTCAATTGGGAAAAAAATTAAATACCAAAATTTATTCCCTTTCTTTTAAAATTAGTATTGTGAAATTTAAAAGTTTTTATGTACATTAATCCTTCTGAGTAGAATTACTTTAATTATGGTCATTTCAAATAAGGAATTTTCATTTGTCATTTAACGTTATAATAAAGATTGTAACATTCAAGTTTAACATTTTGCACTCTGAAATTTTCAACATTCAAGGCTTTCTATTTCAAACAATTCCGTTTCAAAGTGTTTCGTTTTGAATATTTGATTTATAATTGCTCATTTTTCAATTTTTTTAATTGAAAAATTTTAAACTGAATGGGTTGAAAATTGAATATTTTAGACGAATATTATACGAAAAGGATTTGGAATTGAATAAAAGCGTTTGATTATTAATATATTAATTTTAAGTTACCTTCAAATTGAAAATAGTTTATAAAGTATTTGTGATATTGCGAGTGACTTGATAGATTCTTCTTCTGAAAATTTGTAAAATTCCCTTTCAAGAAATCAATTCACTGTCATTTCCCGGTTTTTCGGCCCAGCGGCCACCTTGTTAATGACAAGTTCACAAAACTCCAGATATAAATTATTGGGGAGATAAAATCCAGTATATGGTAGTGTCATTTAACAAAAAGTGTTGTTATAGGAATATCTAATTCAGAATTTGGACACTGGAACAGTGATACCCAAGAAGAAATTACGTTCTACGTCTCCTCTAAGAGTAAGTAAAATATTGATACACTTGCTTACAACCACAACCAGTGCCTGTGATACAAAAAAGAAGTCTTTAGAAGAGGTAAGGTTTCGATAATTATTATTAATAATATATATTGAGTATAAAATGCAAATGGAAACATTATCAGTCAGCATTTAAAAATTGAATTATTAATTTATTTGACTTCAATTAATAATTATTACTTTAATATATTTAATATTCAATTAATAATTATTGCATATAGACACGCGTAATAGCTATTTACTTGACAAGTGTGGAAAGTAAGCAATTCCCGATGAGTGTGAAGTTGGCGTCACGAGCCGAAGGCGAGTGATGACATCACACGAATCGGAGATTGCCTGCTTCTCACATGTCAAGTACAATACTTTTCACAGCGAGTCTAAGGAAAAAGTTCGATTTTCGGAGTGAGATTCTCAATAAATAAGTGAATCTATTTATTTATTCATTTTGATCACCACTAATCATATTAATCGTTATTACAATTATTCATATTGAATATAGTTAATATCATGTCATGTCATGCCACACCACACCACCACACACCACACCACCACACACCACACCACCACACACCACACCACCACACACCACACCACCACACACCACACCACACCACAGAGTGGTAAGAAACAGTAACAGAGTGAGGTTAGAAAACGACGATCAATGTAGGTCGTATTTTCTATACATCTCATTACATTGTTCGTTTGGCTACTTTACAACCTCTAGAGGTGTAAAGTAGCATACTTTACAAACTCTAGTGGTGTAAAGTGGGAAGCTCAGAAATCGGCGACTTTCCAGAGTCTACGGAGCCACGGAAAATTGAACTTTCCGCAGACGTACTGTGAAAACATTTCAACGATCACAAGAGCTTTAATACAGAAACAAGATCACTTTTGACGAGAACGGTCATTAAAAAATTTAAGGATGATGCTTTGAGGACTCTCGAAGTTGGCCAAAAGCTTGCTACATTTACGTAAGAGAAATGCTGTTCAATTATTTCATTTGTTATTTACAATTATGTAAGTGAAAAAGTGAGTTATTTTTCTTCAGGATTGAGACCAAAGCTTTTATTGCGCTATCTCAAGCAATAGAAAACCTATTTCCTGGAGAATTGGCGTGCACTTACTTTACTCCCTACAGATCAGAGAATGGGATTTCTGTTAAAAAAAGTGGCACTCTTTGGGCCCATTTCAACTACCTTCTCGAGAGGTTAAGGTCGCAGAACCTTCTTGAAAGACGAAAAGCGTCAAAAAAAGACAAAGAAAACCTCGTTCCTCAACCTCCAAGTATGCAAGCTCTACTACAATAGTGCTTACCTGAAAAAATAATTTCTTCAGAAGAACGCAAAAGCAATACTAGAAATAATTGCACTGTATAAAATCAGTTTGACAATTCAGAGGAAATTATTACGGCGATACCACGCTGAAAACACCAGTTCCCGTTAGATCACTGAAGTTAAGCAGTGTTGGGCGCGGTTAGTGCTTGGATGGGTGACCGTTCGGGAATACTGCGTGGTGTTGGCCCGTCGTGGGTGTGGTGGACCCACACTGGTAGTATTTATCCACCTAGAAACACTACCCGAATCGGGTAGTGAGGCAATGAAGTTTCGAGTTCGAACTGCTAATCAATTTTTCTTATAGGATTAAGAAAGTTTTCATTTTGTACAAATTAACGGAAGAAAGAAATAAAAACAAACTTATGTCTACGTGTTTTCAGCTGATGCAATAAAGGAGGCTTCGAGCAATTTAGAAAATTCTCTAGATCCGTCAACGTGCCTTAATGATTGGCGAATAACGCAGAAGGCTAGACAGGTTTTGCTTCTGGTAGAGAAGCTATCGATCGCTGATTATATAAACAAATTCCCGTGCTTAAATGTGCAAGATGCAAAACAGTTGGCATGAGTCATACACTCATTTATTGTGCATTCTAATTATTTCTAATTAATCAGAATTTGTTAATTACGTAGTTCTTTTGCAGATTGAACTCGATTTCGACGGACTCAAGCCAGAGAAAAGTAATCTCTTTAGTATTCGGTGGCCTATTGTAAAAACGATCCTCATAAAACAATTCCAAATATTAGATACGGATCAAAAAAAGAAAAAGAAATTGAACGTCGATGATTTATCTTTTATAAAGTTGTTGCCAACGTTAGAGTCTGGTAAGAAAATGTCATAAAGTATTTGTCGTCGAATAATGTAAATTCACATGTAAAAGGTCTATATTGTTTTTTTGCATAATCTTTTAGAACAAAAAGACCCCGTGGTATTGTATTTGTTATAATTGTTGAGCGGAACTGGCCAAACTGGAAAAAGGAAGAAAGGTGAACCCCTTGAAGCTGTGGAAAAGTACAAGCCTGCTGACATTCTAGACAGTTTTATTTATCGAGTCAAGGTGAGTTTGAACCTTTAAACGTCTTATTTATGAAAAAAATAAAAAACCAAGCAAATGTCAGTTTCATAATTTAATATTTATAGAATTTATTTTACTTCTTGATGCAAATCATATTTTATCGTTTTCTATTCCGCAGAAAACGGAGGATATTGACGAAGAAGTGAAGTAGCTGAAGAATAAGGCCTTTGCAAGGAAAGAAACATTACAGCCATTTATGCTTATCGTGGGGCCACTGATAAAAATCGAGGAAGCATACACAGTCATTGACGAACAAAAATATAGGGTCGCTTCATGCCTGGATGCATTGGAGTTAACCTTCAAGGCTTTCTTTGCGCTAGATTGTCAGTATCCAAAGGCGTCTCTTAGACTCTGGCAGTTTATACAATACGCGGTTTACGACATTCAAGTAGCTGGCGATACCCTAACTAAATCAGTTAAAGAACTGTTAGGTTTGATAAGGCAGGCTATTACAGACAAAATTCCACGGTCTGAGGAAATCTCTCAATTAAGAACATGATCGTCTGTCAGGCTTGCAAACTGACGTTTTCAGATAATTCGAATTTCATTCGACATTTAAATTTATCTCATTCACATTTGAAAGAATTTCTTTGTGCAGAAGACAACTGTCAGAAATCGTTTGTTTTACTCGATAGCTTTATTAAGCACATAAGAAGGAAACATGCAGTTGCCAATCAAATCCTGTTCCTTCGTTGCAGAATCCTTCACTATCAGTTGAAGATTCTTGGAATTTTGATAGTGATGATGAATCTACTTCAGAATATACTTTTAATTTAGTAGAAGAATCTGCTGAGTTGAGCGACTGTGATTCAGATATTGATTTGCTATGGGACGTCGACGCTTCAGAACCAGTTTTAAACGTTTCAGATTCTTCAAATGAAGTAGACGATGAGTCTATCAAATTTGCAGGAAAATTATACCACTATCCAGATGTACCCAGAAAACGCGTCAATGGTGTGATAGCTGATGCCTCGCAATGATTTGAAAACACGTTAAATTCAGTTCAAAACGAAGTTTGCAGTCGCTTAAAAAATTTAGGTGCAAATGAACAATACTTATTTGAAATACAGATCGTTTTCAAAACTTTCGCAAAACCGTTTCAAAACATGAAAACTGAAAAACAACGTTTTTCACATTTCAGGTTTTACGACACATTTATAGTACCAGAGAATTATAAACTCGGAGAAAGAACAGAATTAAAGTCAAGACCTACAGGGACCAGACGCGAAGAAGTTCCAGTTGTGGGGCAATTTATTCCAATTCGAAGAGTTTTAAAGAAGTTTTTTGAAATGCCTGGTATATTCGATAAAACCATGAAATATATTAAGCGTGTAAACTCTTGCAATGAAATTCTATCGAACATTGTCCAAAGTCCTTTTTGGGCTGAAAAATGTGCTCGATATGGGAATAAACTTGTTCTTCCACTTTTGATGTATTTTGACGATTATGAGAACAATAATGCCCTGGGAAGTCATAAGGGCTTATCAAAGTGTGGGGCAGTTTATTTAAGCGTTGCATGCTTACCGCCAGATTTTGCATCAAAAATTGAAAATATCTTTCTATTTATTCTCTTTAACACTCTGGATCGCAATACCTTTAAAAATTCAATCGTTTTTGAAAAAGTAGTAAAAGAACTTAAATTTCTCCAAGATGAAGGAATTAAAGTAAATCTACCTACTGGGGAAGAAACAATTTATTTTGATTTAGCTTTGATCATAGGTGATAATCTTGGTCTTCACTCCATACTCGGTTTTGTAGAAAGTTTTAGAGCAAACAAGTTTTGCCGATTTTGTTTACTTGATTATATAAATATTAGCAAAGTATTCAAGGAAAGCGACTGCATACTTCGTGATGTTGCCAATTATGAATCCTTAAAATCAAAAAAAGATCCATCTTTATCAGGTATTAAAGAAACTTGCGTCTTCAACAAAATTCCTGGTTTTCACGTAACCAACAACCCAGCAGTTGACGTAATGCACGATTTTTTAGAGGGTGCATGTCGTTATGATCTTGCAAAATTTGTTGCATTATTTAATTTACGTTCGTAAATACTTTACCCTTGATCAGCTTAATACTAAGCTGCGTGCTTTTTATTACGGCTCAAACAAACATACGAACAAACCTCCTGAGATTTTGGAGACACATCTGAAAAAATATGTACATTATTTTGTCCTCTGCTGAGATGTTGAATTTGGCAAAGAATTTAAATATAATTATTGGTCTCTTGGTTGACGAAAGTGACGAATATTGGCAGCTTCTTTTGAGGCTCCAAGAAATCTTAGAGATAATATGCAGTACAAAGATTACTATTGAAACTCCTAAAATATTGGAATTAAAAATAACATAGTACTTGACTTTATTGAATGATAAATTTCCCAACAGTTTGAAACCTAAGCATCATTTTATGTTGCATTACGCTTCTGTAATGCGGAAAATTGGACCATTGTGGAACATTTGCTGCATGAGATTCGAGAGTAAAAATCGCGAAGCAAAAATAATATCTCGCTCTGCTATTTGCAGAGTTAACGTGTGTAGGGCAATTGCGCTCAGGCATCAGCTCATTTTGAATTATAGATTTCTTACTAAAAAATCCTCGTATCCAACGTATGTTTGCAGCCGCATTCAATCAGTTTCCATAGAGAAATTACCAGACGTCCCTAAATTCTTAGACTTGTTGCCAAAAGCTTTAATAGACAGAAATATCTCCGTAACAAATTCAATAGAATTTATGGGAAATACTATTAAAGAAGATAGTGTACTAGTCACCTTTTCAGAATTAGGTTCGCAGTTTTATTTTGTACATTCAATAATTCTAAATGGCGAAATCGATTTTTTCTGTGTGGCAAAATCTTTAACTGAATGTTACTTTAATGAGCACACTAGGGCTTATGAAACATACGACACGCAGAGTTTTCATTGGGAAATTCTTTCTAAAGCAGATATCGAGAATGCTGTTATTTCATAAGTGAATAAATTAAGTGATGGAATGTATTACATAAGTAAGAATTGGATATAACTCTATAATAGACCGAATCCATTTCAAATCAGACACTTGAAGTCACAGAAGCTATCGGTGATGAAATATATTGTTTTTCAGAGGAAATCAGGCGATACGTATTTTTCTGATTTGCAAACAAAAATTTCTAAGAAGTTATGCGCATTTCAATTTTATGCTTTGCTTTTCAAAGAAACACGATTTTTTCTTTAAACCTCTGTAACTTTTCACGTAATTCAGATATGTATCATTTTCTAGAAAAATCCACCATTATATTTTTCGCCAATTTTTTTTCTCAATTTGTGCTTTGATAAGGAAGATATTTTTTATGTTTTATCCTGGATAAATAACTTTTTTGATCCGAAGGATTTTTTTCTCGCAAGCGAATTTTCTACTCTTTCTCGCAAACAATGACAGATGCGAAACAATGTTGAGATAAAGGTTTGCACGTCTAAAAAAGTTCTATGAAAAATGTCTCTTGTTCTCGTGCGATATCCTTCATCGTTTACGAGAAAAAATTAAAAGTAACATTTTGAGGAAAAAAAATCCACGGCCTCAAAAATGGTTTTGAAAATCTATAGATACCTAGAAACAACCTGGAATTGTTAGGGATTTTTTTTACATAATTTGAGTAGACGCCCTGATATCATTCTAAAGACAATGGTTTTTAATATTTGTATGAACGCCTTTCAACATATAAAATATCCACAAATAAAATACTGATTAATAGTATAAATTCCCGTGCTACTTTCTCAAATGAGCTGATAATTACTTTCACATTTTCCAAAATAAAAAAAAAAATAATAAAATTCCAAAACTGCCGCTTGATTAAAAAAAAATGCTTTTAAATTAATTCTGTCACTTTCTGTAATTACATGTATGTGAAATTGATAATTCGCTGCATAAAGTTACTTCCTTATCACTCTGCTTTTAATTTTGTGTTTTAAATTTTGAAGTGATTTTTAAGAAATCATTTAGTTCAGTTCACAAGTTTCTGTAACCAAAATTTTTCATGCAAATGTTCATGGCGTTAATAGTTTATTTTTCTTTTGATGATGATCTTACCGTATAATTATATTATTTATAATTATATAATTATAAGAGATAAACATCAATATTTAATTAAGTTGGGGACACCTGAAATTTTTGACCCAGCACTGTTTCTCACAAGTAGCGATACGTTTCACTGGTTAGTATATAAGGGCAGAAAGAACCATAGGTCTCAGCGTAATGCGTGCGATTTATAGATATAAGATAGTTATATATATATATATGAGTATAGGTATTAGTATATAATTCGTAAACAAACCCACTGTAGCCAGCGAGCGATCTTCCAAGCATATACTCACATATATGTATTAAGAAGTATTTGTAGCGTCCATGTAATAGTGTGCGTTCATATACTTCCCTCCGTCTTTCTTTTTGCCATGCGCCAGCGTGAAACACAACATCACGTGACCCCCATTTTTCGTATAGTGGTTTAGAAAGATTGCAAAGCGTTTGTGCCAGAATGTATAACCTTTCATTTCGCTTCTTTCAAAGCACTATACCAATTTTCGTTATTCGAATCCATTACAAAACTTAATACAGCGAATTAGAAATACTGTAACTTTTTGTATGTAAGAATCTTATATTCTTACGAGTTATTCCAATCAGAGATATTAGTCTGTATTTTCATCGTCGCTATTCGACTTTTTCTAACCGTACCTCGATTATCCCTAAATTCGTATATTTCATTTCAATTATGGATATGCGATAAAAGAAATATTAATACCAAAAGTTTCTCCGTGCATTCCAGACTTAAAACAAGAGCGAGGTTCTCGATTTGACTCTATGTTCAGATGTACTGAGGAGCAGAGTAGTGGACTGGATAGTCATCGATGAGTAGTCTCTTTCGGACCACAACATACTGTGTTCCGATTAATCCTAGGATAACCGGTAGTTTCTAAAATCTGAAAACCCAGAAATACACTTTGGGACTCATATAAAGAGCAACTCAAAGGAAGGCTTGCGGAATTTCCAACAAGCTATAGTACAACTGATGAGTTGAAGCACGACACGGATTTTCTGCGAAGGGCTCTGACAACATCATATGAGAACAATTGCCCTGTAAGCACAATTAGGTCTGGGAAGGGAGCACAATGATGGAATACCCACCTGGAGTGACTCTGTAGGGAGACAATAATGTTGTGCGATGAAGCAAATAGAACTAAATTGCCTTCGGACTGGGACATCCATAAGACGGCTCAGTGTAAATACAAAGAAAATATTTAAAAGTATAAGCGGGAAGATTGGAGGGGCTTTTGCGAGAAATCGAAAAACATTCCGGAAACAGTGAAGCTCCACAAGATCCTGGCGAAAAATCCGGAAGCACGCCTCAGGCTTATGAGGCTTGATAATGATGAGTTTGCTGAAGACAAAGAAGCAACGCTGAATCACCTGATGGAAGTTCGCTTCCCGGGGTTTCAGCGAATCCGAATCTACCGACAGGAGGAAGGATGGGGCCAAGGGGTGGAAAGCGCCGTCTGGAATTTCGCCGCTAAGGTCGCTGATTAGAAAAAGGAGGAATGGGCCGTAGGGTCCCTCTGCCCCTTTAAATCACCAGGGGCGGATGAAATTCGTCGAGCGTTTCTACAAAAAGGCATTGATGTAATCGTCCCTCCTCTGACGAAATTATTTGATATAAGTCAAGGTCCTTGAACATGTGCCCTCGGCATGGAAGGATGGCAGAGTGGTCTTCATACCCAAACTTGTGAGGGAGAAGTACACTGCTGTCAAAGATTTTCGAACAATCAGCATAACGCCCTTATCCTCCTTGCTGCATAGATCGCAGCATGCTTTTCAGGCAGGCTGCTCGGTAGAAGCTGCACTTCATGCTGTTGTGGCAAAATTGGAGCAGAAATCTATCCCTGCATGTATTATGCTAGTGTCAGGCATTAGCCAGGCTTAGGCAACAGACCCTTGGGCCCCTTTTAATGGAAACAGAGGAAATTACAACGCGATCAGTGGTCGACATACTTGGCTTCGTCAAAAGGTCTGGGGTCGACTGCTGAGAGTGAATAAGTAAGGGTGTGGCTAACTAACATACTAAATCGAACTCGAACATAATCTTCTACAGAGACATGAGCTAGGTCAAAACAATTAGTGCAAGCTAATAAAAGGCGTTTCTGAAATTTAACACTTACACAAGTATGCGCTTGTTGCACTCTTAGAAAAATACTCTTCAATCAATAAGATATTGCTTTAAGGAGTCAAACCACAGAATGCTTTGAGGATCGTCGGAAGGAGCACATGAGAGATTGCTATGGTTTTTCAACTGAAAAAGTGTGGCATGATTCAAATGAAGCAAGGACGAGTTGCTGGTATTGCCGAGGACCCTGAGCTCATTGATATAAGTGATATTAGATACCATGACTCCGGAGAGACCTTCCGTGCCATACGTATCCGTCGACAGTTGAAATTTTACCGCGATTTCACTGGGAGCGGATGCAGTATTTCAGATTAGCGTCCGCTCCCGGCGAAATCCCGCGGTTGTCCTTATGACAAACTTGGAATTATATATCCGGCTATACATATTTTATAAATGAATATATATATGTATATATATATATATATATAGTATATAATATAAATAAACATTATTTCTAGCGAATGTAGTAACTTATTTGTCTTCCTCGCACACGACTCTGATGAAATGTAAATACTCGGAAGGACAAACTTGATGATTATTAACTTTGAGAGAAGGAAGCATTCATTAATTACGTAAGGGAACAAAAGAATAAATGTCATATTTTTATCTTCATCAGATTTTCGGAGATCATATTTTCATCTCTCGCAAATTTATTCTTTTGTTTCTTACGTAATTAATTAATGGTCCCGAACGGTTACATAAAGCCAATGAAGCAGGAGCACATTCATTAGCTACATTTTCATTTAAATCCTTCATTAATACGTTAGTCAGTCTTTTTTTTAATAGAATATATGATGGTTGCTCATATTCTCGTCTTATCGTTGGCCACTATCCTGAATTCTATTGGTGAATATAATAATATAATATATCGACAATATTAAGTATTTTTTTAACTCTGTGCAAGTCAAAAGTTCTACGATGTAATCTGGATTCTTTTCCAATTTCCACTTTCTTCCAAACTTTGCTTTAGTTTGGCTGAAATGAATCTACCTCTACGTGCACATATGGTACCCACCTAACAGCGTACGTGCACAGTAAAGATAATTTCAACGTGCACGTTCAACTTTTAATAAGTAAATTTCTAACGAGACACGTTATGTTCACACTCGCAACATGCAAGTTTAACTTCACATGAGCAAGTTTCCAACTAGATACAACCATATGCACATATAGTACACACCCAACTTTGCACGTACACGGATGGGACAATACTAACATGCAAGTTCAATTTAAGATAAGAAAATGTCTAACTAGATGCGTATACGTAAACGTATGGTACACTCCTGACTCTACATGTGCGTAAATAGGACACACTCAAAGTGCACGTCTAACATAAGACAATCAAATTTCTAACTAGACACGTTTGCGTTCACATATGGTACACTCTTGACTGTACATGTGAACAGATGGGATACTCCCAACGCGGATGTTCAACTTAAGATAATCAAGTTTTTAACCAGAGACCTGAGTGAGGTGTCTTAAACGATGACTCTGGGATACCGGGTGACCTCTCAGAGTTTGCAGCCTTATCATTGCAAGCCGGGCTCTACAAGGATGGATGAACCCTTCCTCTAGCAGATTGTGTGAATAAAAATGACACCACCAAACCCTGTTTCGGATGCGATTTTAAGCGAAAGAATGCGCAGAGCACCCGACAATAAATCGGCTGAAATCTAATTTATTTTTATATCACATATAATATTTAATAAATTTCATCTTTCTAGAGATTGTGTTGTTTTGATAGATCCGGATTGAATTCCTGTCTAAAATTTTCGCCAGCGCTATAACCTTATGTCCGAATACCCATAAGCCATTCCTTCGAGGAAAATATAATTCATTTTTTTTTGTTGCAGAACTGAGTGCACAGTTCGAGTGTTTGCCTAATGGCGACCCCATTCCTGGCGTTCCTCGTTCCGGAACTGATCACTCTCCTCGCAGACATCATTCTCCTGGAAGTTCTCTTCCTCCTGCCAGATTACATTCTCCGGTCGGGCCTCTTTCTCCTGCAGAGCATCCTCTGCGGATTAGGTCCAGGTCTCCTCCTGTCAGAATCAATTCTCTGACAAAGCCTCTTACTTCTGCCGAGCCTTCCCTTCGCGTCAGATCTAGATCTCCTACGCGCAGGCATAATGCTTTTAACATACTTGGATTTAACCTTAAAAATGTTGGTCTTCTTCGGCTCTTTCCCCACACTAATCCGCACCGGCAATACGAAATTCGAAGTTACACTTTTCCTGCCGATAAACCAATTCAATTGCGGGGAAGAGGGCATAATAAGTTTATGTCCATGCCAACAGAAAAACGAAATGTTTTAACTACATCTACTGGTGACGTCGTCGCAATACTGGAAACTAAAACGATTCTTCGTGGAATATATAATCAAGATGGAAAACGGGTAGGCATAAACATGGAAAGTGGCGCCGTTTTTGAATTAACCCCAGAATTAGTCAATGAAATTCAACTAGGCAGCCAGAACAGAATCCCCAAGAATTTTAAAGTGGTATGCCTCGAAAATGAGGACATCAATGCATCTAGACGGTGACTTTGGAACAAATCTTACGACAACATTTTAGGCTCATAAAAATACATAATTAAAAAAAAAAGGCCACGCTATAGTGGACACTCCAGTAGATAGAAAAAGATTTTGTAGCATTCAACTACATTTTTTGAAACCATAGAGAAAAGGTTTTGTATTAAGATCAAGACTGTGCTATCATTCGGAATGCGACTTGTCCATTCGGACAATTGGTCTTCTGAGGAAAGAGATTTACAAACAATGTGGTGAATCGCAATATTTTGATGGCCTGGATTTATTACCGGACAGCTTTCGACTTAACTTCCTATAGCTGAAATTCGAATAAAGCTTTCAGGACATAACGTTAGTGGAGAAAGCTCTCCAAAGCAGACACAAGCGTATCCTTCCATAAATTTGATCTTCCTATCTATGGACGTTGCACAAGATATCTGCTCACGGCCTTTGACATCACCAAGAGTAAGATCATGTATATGCTGAAGAGTTTGCAAATCAATGCGCTACTTCTCCTCTAATACATCCCACGCCGTCAAGTCAAGCGCGGACTTCAAAACCTTCAGTTTTTTACAACCGAAATATGCAGGTTACGTTTCACATTTTCTAAATTGGAAGATATTCTCTCCTGAAAATTTTCAGAAATCACGAGATAATTGGCAAAGAAGCGTTCCCTCATAAGGCTGCATAGCAGGCGGCCACAACATTTGACGGAGTTCAATAATTTCCTTGAGAAAGCTCCTCAAAAAGAGAATTCATAGAAATTTTTAAATGTATGCAAAAGGTCAGTCCTTGTAAAATAATTTGACATTTACTTCCATCAAGAAAACTAGGCTTGAGTCAGGCACAGACCAATTTCTTTCAAACAAAAAAAGACTTGTTTTTTCATCCAAATAAGTTTTTTGGTGAGATAATGAAAGTTACTGATGAAATCATATTTTTTATTTTGTTCATTACTTAGATGGTTATTAAATTTAGTTGAAAAATCATTTTGTATTTATTTTGTTTCATTTTTATTACGTTGTTCTCCTTTGTTTAGCTTCAAATTATATGCCCATGTTTTGAGTAGAAATAAATAAGGCATTTAAATTTTTTTTAATGTGCAAAAACCATGTTTTATCGGTATGAGTGAAGGGCACAATTTTTTGAAAAAAGATGATATATCAATCCTGAGAAATCAACTAGGTTCACGAAAACGTGATATTGTCTTTTTTTATAAAGGAAAAGAATATTTTGTGGTGCTTCAAGACTTCCAAATTTGCTAATATTACCTTTCTTGATTTTGCAACGCTTTAAGCAGCACGATCTTTTTCATAAAAAATTAATAATAGGTTGTTTCTTCGATACAAGCTCGAGGAATTGTATACTTATCTTATCAAAATGCTTCATCAAATGATCTCAAGATTTCATCAAACAGCTCATTCACAATGTGTGGTCTAATCAATTCCAAGAAGTAAAATTCGCTGGCGATGAAAGTAAAAATAATTAATTCGAACTGTAATAATCACGACTTTAATGAAATTTCTTTCCATAGTTTTTAATTATGTAAATTATAAAGAAAAACACTTTTTTCAATGTTGTTGGCCAGCATGAAAACTCTTTATCTAAAGAAACAGACATCGCAACCAGTTTCTTTGTGGTAACGATAATTTTAACGAAGTAATTTTTATAAATCAGTAACCAATTAGTAACACGTTTCATTTTTTAAGTCACAATATCCATACAAATCTGTAATTTTTTAGATACTTTAAAAATGTAGATCATTCAAGAACCCATTGGAAAAAATATTCTAGGAAATTCGGTATAGGGTTGCAATAATTTTCCTATGATGAATTTCTTATTTCTTTAATTTTTTTCCGCGATTACAGAAAAATGTTCACAGAAAGGCATAATAAAATTAGTACTGAAATAAATAATGTTAAAACCTTCATATGAATGATTCAAAAGATAAAGAAACTGCAACAATCTCTTTATTTAATGCCGGATTTTGAATTATTTCATGGGATATCACAGAATTCTAGATATTTCATGAAATTATATAAAATTTTGAAATATTTTCAGGTTTTTATATAAATCAACGGATTTCAACAAATTCAACATTTTGAGAACTTTTGAAGAATTTGAATACATTTTCAAAATTTGAGAGCATTTCAAAGAATTTAATAGAATATCCGACGATTTAACGGAATTTCTAGAGAAATAAATTTCAAGGGATTCTTGGTGATTCCAAAGATTTTGAGGGATTTTAAGGAATATCACAAGATTCGAAAGATTTTATGGAAGGTCCAAGGATTTCAAGGAAATTCAAATATTTCCGGTGATTTGAGGATCTGTAGGATTTGAGAATTTCGCAAATACGATAACTCTCGCACGAACGAACGGATCAAATCGAGCTTTGGCCAACTGATGCGATGAAAAAGTACCCACAAAATGAACCCTGAATCAATTTTTTTTAAACTGATTTTGTGCAAATCCCTTTCTCACTTTTGAAGGTTGAATGAGTTCATTCGTCAATTCTTATCAAAAGATCAGATTAGAAAACGTTTGCTAATATCTCGAATATGGTGCGCAATGTATTGTGCACTGGTTACAAAAATTTCTTGCGAAATATTTCACCCACATAAATTATATGTAGACTTCATCCTTGATAATATTTTAATTACAACCAGACATTCACGGTGTGCGAAATTCCCCTCCTTATCCCTGCCCATGATAGAATGGAGATACTCAGAAGAACAATCTTGACGTCTCTAATCTTCGAGATAACGTTCACAAGATATTGAGTAAATGAATAAAGCTCTAGAATATTCATTAGTTGCGTTCTTCATCAACTTCTACATAAATACTTCAATCAGTTGTTCCGTGATCAGAAGAGATGAGGACAGTTAATACACTTGGTTTATCCCTCACAGTTATCCTCAATTCTATTGGTGAATATAATACTTCAGTATATCAATAACTTTGAGTATTTTTTCCAAGTCACAGGCAAACGAAAAGTTCTGGTTGTTTAAGAATAGGAAAGACATTTTTGTTGAGTATAGTTGTTCAACGAAGAACACAGAAGAAGAAAACAAACAATAATTCGCAGAGAAGGCATAATATGATGCTAGTAACAGTTTAAGCATAGCAAATACCCCTCAATATCTTTAAACTCGCCCAATAATAATGTCACAAGCGGTTGATGATATATTCTATCCCATTCCTTTTTTTCTACCCACGTCTCTACCAGCAGTCCCACAACATCAAATTTCTGGATATACCGCCAGACCTCCTTGTCCTTCTTTACCCCTGCTACGTTCCAGTACAGCACCTTCACTACTTCTCTACCCTGCATTACCCCCACCCCCCTACTTCATACGAAACAAATCCCCCTGCACTTCCCTTAACACTTCCTTCAGCACCTCTTTCTGCTCATTCCACACCCACATCTTCCCGTCTACTCTTATTTTCCGATATCCTACCTACGCCGATCTCCCTTCTCTCCTCTCCCAACTTTTCTTCCCAGTTCTCCAATTCCAGAAGCGCCACTTCCTTCTTCTTCCTCCCCTCCAACTGAATTCTCCCTACCCTGCCTTTAACGCATCACATACTCTGTAGCAGCTCTTCCACACCCTCCCTTTTTTCTCCTCTCTCTACCTTCAACCCTCTTATCACGATATTATTTCTCCTGTCTGCCTTCTCTTTTCTCTCCATTCTTAACTCCATTGCCCTTATCCTTTACCTATCCACCCTCCCATCCTTTTTATGCCTACGCTCTCCTACTTTATCTTCTATCATATTCTCTAGCCTCTCCCAAATGCCTTTAATCTCACTCCCCCCACCCCCGGCTCCTACTTCCATTTCCGTCCTGCCCTCCACCTTCTCAAGTCTCTTTTCCGTCCATTCCTTCCACAACCTGATCTCCTCTTCCACCTGCTTTATTTTAACTTTTTTCTCTTTCCTTTCCCTCTCTAACCCTTCTAGTGTCTCCCTCAGCTCGCTCACATCCTTTTCCGACCTCTCATCTCTGATTGTCAAGTCCTCCCTCATGCCTTCCATCTGCTCCTTAGTCTCCGCACGTCCTCCCTTAGCCCCCTGATCTCGCCAACCAGCATCCCGAGAAGCCTCCTTCTCTGACATTCCCTCCATTTTTTGGGCGGGGGACCTACGTGTACTCACGCTTTTTTTAAAAGGACTCTCCAATTCGCTTTTGTCCGGACTCTCTCGGCTGTCTCTCTTCCTCTTCAAGAGGTCCTCCCCGTCACTTGTGCTCGACTCTCTCTCCCTTACCTTCTAGCTTCCTTCATTCCCACCGTTCCGCCTTCTCCCTCTCCCCGACGCGCTACTCGACCCCGAACCACGCGCTGTTGTCCGTCGTGGCACGTGGAAAATTTCCTCCCCGTCAATTTCACTAGCAGCACTGACAGCACTCTCACTGCTTACCTCCCGCTCTGCCGCCGGTAACAAAGAACCGGGTAACCTCTCCATGAAGTACCCACCGCAGCCGGCAGATGTCTCTGAAGAATCGTCGCCAAATTTTCCCTTTATTTCCCTTGTTTTTTTTCCTTTTCTATTACACACAGCCCCTGCAGACACCCCTTTCTGTCCCTTAACATCCCCTAGCTCTGTTAGAACTACACTTGACCCCTCAAAGGCCCAAGACTCCCGATGACGAACTCCACGACTCCTTGCCAACCTAACCTCATTTTCTTTATGAACCTAAATCCCACCTCACTCCCACGCCAAAAACCACTTTTTATCCTCCCAAATTCACCCCACACAACTCTACTCACCTCCTGGGCTTCCACCCTCACACTCCACTCACACCTTCCACACAAATCCACTAAAATCCTCTCACCACCTGTCACCAAACACATTCTCACTTCCGCCACCAAAATGCAAGTCCGCGGTTCATGATATATCAACATACGATTGTCTGCTTGAAGGCTTTTCGAAGAACTTTGTCTTTTGTTGCAGAGTTGAGTTTACATTTTGATTGTTTACCTGATGGCAACCCCATTCCTGGTATTCCTTGTTCTGGAACTGCTCATTCCCCTGAAAGGTTACTTCCTCCTGCAGTGCCTCTTCTTCGTTCTGGTTACAGTTCTCCTGAAAGGCTTCTTCCAACTTCCGAGTCTTCTGTTCGTTTCAGATCCAGGTCTCCGCCTCGCAGGCATCGTGCCTTATGCATACTTGGATTTGACATTGAAAAAATTGGACTTCTTCGGCTCATTCCCCGCACCAATCCGCACCAGCGATTTGAAATTCGAAGTTACACTTTTCCAGCCGATACACCAACTCAATTGAAGGGAAGAGGAAATAATAAGTTTAAGCCTATGCCAACGAAAGTACGAAATGTTTTATGTACAGCCACTGGTGACGTCGTTGCAATAATGGAAACTAAAAATATTCTTCGTGGAATATATAATCATGATGGAAAACGGGCGGGAATAAACATGGAAAGCGGTGTTGTTTTTGAATTGACCCCAGAATTGGTCAACGAAACTCCATTAGGTAACAATAACAGAATCTCAAACAGTTTTGAAGTGATATGTTTAAACGACGTGTAAATGACGATTCTCCACGTCATTATTTTGTTAGAAAAAAATTAAATGTAAGATAAAATATTCTCCGTAATCCGAAAGTCAGACCAGAATGTCACAAGCAATGGTAATTATGAATAAAGGGTCAGTGTATTATGGTTCTCAAGGCTTTAATTTTTTAATGAATTCAGTAGACATGAGGAAAGATTCCCTTGGGGTGTTTAGAATTCCTTGACGTCTTTGGAATTCCTTGATGTCTTGCAAGTCTTGGAATTTCTTGAAGTCCTCAGATATCTATAACGCCCTATTTCATAAGAAATAGACCGGAAAGTATCAATTGCGGAACCTATATATCCATCCTAATATAAAGGGCCAAATCTAAGGTCAGTCGTATTAGATTTCATTTGTCTACTGCTCAGAACTTCAGAAAATCAAGGAAAAAATCGTATGTTCTTTTTAAGCATTGATGGTGTCATTGATGATGAACTTGTTATTCAAAAGTGGAAGCTTCCGGTTTGAATCCCGACCAATGTACCAACATGAAAATTCCCAGGAAAATGCAAGGTCTTCACCACGACATCCTCTTTGCGAAAATTTGCAAAGCCTCGCACTAGCTCGAACTGATCTACTTCAAATCGACACAACTCTAAAATCTAGAAATTACAACTTGGCTCATTCGAGATTTAAGATTGGAATTCTTCGGACACTCCTAGCAATGTTGTGTAATATTTTTTGACCATTAGAGAAAAAGGGTATACTTTCGAAGAGGTCACCCATGAATATTGATGATACTTGGCCTAGGGGTTTCTTGACACCCCAGTTGAACACACTAATAGGATTTTTGGCGCAGATCAATACCAGACATGCCCAGCTAGGGGAAATTCCCGCTGGAAACACATGTTCCGCGCCCGCCACTATTTGTTCTGGAGAGCGGGAATGGTGGTAGAGAAGAGATTCTCGCAAGACGTTACCACCATTTCCGCTCTCCAAGAGAAATAGTGATGGGCGATGAATATGTGTTTCCGGGGGGAATTTCCCCTAGCTGAGCATGTCTGATGTACACTACCGTCAGAAATCATCGGTACGATCAGCAAAAGTACTACTTAAAATCACTGCTAACTTGGAAACGTGATTACTCGTTCAAAACTGGAAAGGGAAACTATTTTAAAACTCTGTTAGAAAGCTTAACAAATTACGTGTCAATTGAGCTCCAACGGAAGTACTTTTTAACTTTTAGAGAGAATATGCTGCGTGAAAAGAAACAAAATTTAATAATTTCTCTAATTTTTTGGCTCGGCATCAATTTGTAGCATGACCTAGGAAAGTTGTAGCAAAACATCGAAATTCACACGTGGAAATGTCACTAAACAATTTTCACAACTGCACTTATCACTGAGGGGATTTGGCAACCCACTTTGGTAAAGGGACTGATGGATTTTAATCATTACCAGACGGAACAAGTGGTTCAAAAATCTGTCGGACGTCGATATTTCACAAAGTGTAGCTCAAGTTGCTGGTCTAGGGAAAAATTGAGGCGTAAAAATGGAAAAAGATCTAATACCGGTTGACGATCTAAGAGCCAGTCTTGAGTCTAATATTAACAAAATTCAAGAGAGAGGTCAAGATCACGCTAGGCTTCCGGAAATTTACAAGACAGGTGCCCCGCTTGGGACGACCATTTCATATATAGGTATTGCTATCTACAAATTAGCAACAGTCAAAAAAATATTCTTGCTGATAGTATTGAAGCTCCTAAATCAAGAGTGTTCAACAGCTTCGATTTGGAGAAATAATGAAAAATATCAGGATCTCAAAAAATCACGCTTTCGCGACACTAGGCGTGGTTTCCCTTTCCACAAATGTGCAAAAAAAGACAGTCGAGAAGGTTTCTAGTAGGTGGAATCAAATTCGCGGTAAAAAAGAAATTCCGTGGACAGATTTTGAGAAAGAACTTCGATTATGTCTAGATATTACGGATTTTAATTTCAAGGGTGAAACTGAGTTCCAAAAAAGAGGACTACCAATTTGAGCGGAAATAGGTTTCCAGGTACCCTTGTATGCCCATTATGTCGATAACATATTAGTAGCTCTTCCGGAAAGCGAAGCTAGAAAACTTTCTACAAATTTTTCATTCAAATGATTTCTAAATTGAATTCACGCTATAAAAAGAACAAAATAGGGCGATAAACCTCTTGGATGTCACCAATCACAGAAATGACATTTAGGAAATAAACTGCAATTGGTTTCGCAAACTCAGCTGTTCTAGTAGATGCCTAAATTTCGATTCCAACTATCCACAAAAATACAAAAAGAATGGAGTTTTCAATATGGTTGGCATTCTTCTTTCCGATAAAGAATTTCATCAAGAAAATTTATCATAGATAATCTCAGATTACATATTTTGGTCCAAATTGAACAACTTAGAGTTGATAAAATTGTTCAAAATGTAAGAATTTTCGGGCATTAAGAAATAACATAACAAATGAAAAACAGCAATATTGTTTATGGCATTGGGGGCAAAGGTCAAAATTGTAAAGCAGTTTATATCGGTCAAACTGAACGTCCGTTCGAAGTACGGGTTAGAGAACACAAGAGAAATGTAAAAAAGGTCCCTCATAAACAGAGAATGCTCAATAGGTAAAGTATTGAGAAAAATAATTTTTTCGATTTTAAAACCGCGAAAATGAATGCCAACATGTAAAAAAAAAATTGTATTTTGTGGTGATTCTGTAGAAATTCTGCACCATGCGCAAAAACTGCGGAAATCCTGCTGCTCATTTTTTTCTGTAAAAATTCTGCAGACTTTCTGCAAAATGTGAAAAGAAATTTCGCAATTTTACGTATAACATAGTATATAATCATTGCAGGAATTGTAATATCAGGTTGAACAAACTGACTAATTGAAATTTTCTCCTTGAAACTGAATCTGATGAAATGTAAATACTCAGAGGAACAACTTGACGGCTATTATCAATCAGATAACGACTGCAGGATATTATATAATTCAATGATGTAATAGATTATTATATTCGTTACTTCCACTGTTAATTAAATTCTTGGTTCACATAATAGTCAGTTTTCCTTTAAATAGAAAATATGAAATTTGTTCACACTCTCGTTTTATTCTTGACAGTTATCCTCAATTATATTGGTGAGTATAATAATATAATATATTTGAAATTTCAAGTAGTTTTTTCAGCTATAAGCAGGTCAAAAATGTTCAATATAATTTGTATGCTTTCCAAATTTCTATTTTCTTCTAAAGTTTATTTCAGTAGGAAATCGTCAAACAGTTGAACAAAACCCTTTGTTCATTCATGTTGATTTTGAAATCGTTTTTTTTTTGGAGGAGGTCCACTAAATGTACATTATCGCCTGAAGAACGTTAATAATTAAGTGTAAAAAAATGTAAGGGATGCTGAACATCTACAGAAGGATACAAAATATATTTCCATAATTTTGTTTCTTCGATCCACCCTGCTGTACATGTGCACAGTTGGGACAGATCAATTGACCATTTCCAAATTCATCCTAAAAATTCATTCCAGAAAAGTATCATGTGCCTACAAAATAAGGATTTCCAAAACTATTTCAATATTTTATCCAGAATATTCAACTTTTGTAGAAGGAACGAAGAAATAAATATTTTAAAAATTGAAAATAGTGATACCAATGAATGATCATATATTATATTGCCAGATATGCATTGACTGTTTTAGTAGGACAATGCATTGATAATTTAATTATCTACAATAAGTAAAATTTAGCTAAGACTCATAATTGGCATTTTATAATGCAAAATTTGGAGGCTTTTACCAGTAACACCGATTTCAAAATTTACGATTCGAGCATCGACGCGTTTCGAACTGATTAACAGTTCTGTTTCGAGATGTACAAAAAATAACCAAAAAAATTATCTAAATAAATTTGAAAGGTCATTTATCATACAAATGCACGTGAAGCAGGCATAATGCGGCTGCTTCCAGCCCAATCGTGTTCGTACATAGGAACTCTGCCGCCGCGCCGGGCCGACATGAAACTTTACGCCCGCAATCTGAAACCTTACGCCCGCTACACATACTTTGCACCACGCAAGTGAGAATATGAAGGAAATTATTTTTATAAAAAAATTGTACCGCTGGACCGCACAATCTCCACTCTGCAAAGTACGTTATTTCTTCCTTTCACTTATAACCTAAAATTGTCAAGTACGCCAAACATTCTCTATTTGCTTCAAATTCTTGTTTTCAAGGAGAGTAGGTCCATAAGTATCTTGTGTGTCAAGCGCGCACGGCTATTTTGCCTCGCGTGACTGCCATGCTGCTTCCATATACAATGTGCTATTTAATGCTATTAGAAGTTTTTGATCGCGATAAGAAAAGGCAAATTTTCCACCCTCTGCCGATTTCAAAATTTAAGCAGGTCCTTTTCTGACCCAACCTACTTTACAGTCTATCAGCTGTTGCGTATGAATGTGAACTGAATTTATAGAACTTCATGAAAAATTTACTTATTCTTCCTCGAAAGTTAATTCTGTTTGACTGAAAATTCAATTGCTCTGTTAAATATTCGCCCTTTTAGGTGAAAATCAGATTTCATGTGAAACGAGTATGGTTTCTTCGGTTTCTGGGCCTAGGCCTGAACCGTTGAAGTTCACGTTACCGAAAGAGCTTTAACAAAAGAGAATTCACAATCACCTAATTTCACTTGTCGATGATTTGACCTTCAATTTTAAAAGTCCTATGCAAAAATAGGAAGGATGTAAAATAACCGAGCGCACAGCACGAGATAAATATATTACATAGCACGAGGCGCGACACCCAACAGGTGCGCGCTCTGGGCGCGCTCAAGCTTGATTGCGTTGAAAATGTGCCCATGCAGCTGGCAGATTTTTCCACTTGATCACTAACGCAACCTTCAAACTCTTGAGAATATATACTGTCTCCTAAAGGCCACCCTGAGTGGTTTGCAAAAATTGTAGCTCAAAAAAATTTTGAGGTTATGTTTTGGAGTGACCACATCCATATTTTACGTGAACGTGCCTTAGAATATCCTTCATAACATATATTTTGTTTGAATTTTTTGAAGGGTGGGAACAATGTAAAAAAAAATAAAAATCGCGCATGCAACACTGCGTACCGTTATGGTGAACTGCTCTTGATCGCATACTTTAGAACGCAACTCTTTTGCATTTTGTCATGGTTAGAAACGTTCTTGGAAATGAAGAGATCATTGTGATTGATGTAACTGATGTAATTAAATACATCATAAGCAATATATTTTTCATCATATCGATAATCGAAAAGTCGACTTGAGATGACTGTGGAGCGGGTCGACAATCGAATTTTCAACCCTAGGAAAGAAAGTGACAGATCAATGCAAATGGCGATCGATATGATGAAAAATTGTATGCATGACTCGGGCCGAGGCAACGCTTCCACTCGTGTGATATCAGCCCTCGCTTCGCTCGGGCAGCTAACTTCACACTCGTGAAATCGTTGCCTTTCGACCCTCGTCACGCAATATACTATTTCATAAACGTCTGCAGTTAGCCTACCTAACTTATAAATTCCAGAATTCACTACCAGGAGGTTGCACTATCGCGAGTCTCCTCGCCTCTCAAAAATTGGGGTGCTTTTATAAAACACAGAAACAAAAGACAGTCTATGTGATCGTCTTCTGTTTCTCAGTTTCACACAATAGCAAACAGTTGAAAGTCTGTGTAATTTTTGTCTGTTTTCTTGATTTTAGTCCTTTGTTTCTTTTCTTAATTCTCTCTAGACAGGGAGCCATCTAACTTGGTGATCTTCCTTCGTTTTTAGTTAGTAATAATCGTTTATGCGTTACTCCGCTCTACGGTTTTCATTCGTTCTTGTTCGTAACGTAAAATTGCCATATGATTGTGTGATTTTCAATTGTTTCCTGTTTTTAATTCTCATACGTGCGCTCAATCTAATTTGCGAGCTTCATTTGATCCTGTTCATTATTTTCGCCTGTACGCTATTTTATTTGTTTGCTAAAATAACTTTAACGATCTTACTACTTGTACTATTATTGCACATTATTGAACATAAATTCATGTCTCAGGCTTAAGATGGTTACAGTTAATTACAATGGTTATATTTATTGCACATTTTTATGAGAGGAGTTGTAGGCTCCGGAATCTACGATAATGATTCCTTAAAGCAATCAATCCTGAATCAACTGGAATGTGCACGTCATCCGCTTCTGCTTCTTCTGTCCTAGAAGGTAAGCAAGAGCGAAAAATTTACGCGAGATAACATCGGGCAACACTGTTTCTTGGAGTGAGGTCTCTAGCCGCATATGACCTTACGCGGCAGACGGGACAGTTTGAGATGAAGGTTTCACCTCTGGACACTTTTTTAGAGCTACCAATCTTTGTAGAATGTTAATAGGAACAGTGTTAACGGACCAGATGGAGTAATCCCAGAAGAACAGCCTTTTGCATCCAGTTCGCGATGGAATGAGCCTGACGCTGGCAAGCCGGAATTTTGTTGAGTTGGCTGATAAATGAAGCTTTCATACCTTCAAGACCGCCAATTATGAGAATTATAAGATGTATATTTAGATGCATATTTAGAGCATATTTAGAGCATCCACTGAGAACATGTCCAAGTGTTTCTGGTATCGCGTACAGGTACATTCATTATGCGCTCGCGGTAAACTAAGGTGTCTATGACGCCGTCTTGACAGACAAAAAAAATCCCTCGGTCTCCAATCACAATCCAGCAGACTTGAGAAACATGTTGGACAGACCCATCGAGAGCTCTTCTCTACGTATGATGCCGTAGAACTTACCATGAAGGGGTTTCTCACCATGTTCTCTTAGTCGATAGCTGATCGAGTTCCGGGTAAGGGAACGTCCATAAACTACGTAGCCTGTTTTTCTTTTGTTTATAACGTTGTGTCCTTTATCACTTTATTCTGAATGTGAAACTGAAACAGATCTTTCTTCCTCTGACGCAACTTCCGATGACGCAACATTATTATTCGAAGTTCAAGTCAAATCGAAGGAAGCTGTTTCTGAGGCTGAGTACTTCGAAATTTCTATCCAGAGGACAGTCGCTACTCTCGAATACGGTTGCATTTTTTTCTCTACAAAAAATATAACTTTCATTCCCGAAGAAGCGCGAATCCAATTGTATATCAAAAAGAAAATCTTCATACCACTTGGAAATCGGTGTTGTTCGACTCATATTCTAAAAAATCGAATATATGAGGAAGATCCTGACAATTTAAAAGTGTATTCTCACACTTCCAATCTCAGCGCATCAGAGTTGTCCAAAATAATGGGAACTCTTTCCATGAAATGTGATTACACATTGTTTGACAAAATCGGTGAATTTAGCCTTTCAGAAAAACAAATTAAAGTTTTCAGTGGGTTATCTTAGAGAAATCCTCTTGAAATAAGAGACTTAATGACTTCCTTGCGTAATAGTCCATTCCGTTCAGTGATTCAAGCTCTTGTTGTGTGTTTTTTTAAACTACGTACAGAAAATTCCAATAAACTATTAGCTTCTGTATTGAACATAGGCACAACAGAAATTGCAAAAGAACTGTTTGATTTTCAGGATAATTTGTCATCAGAAATGTACGAATAATGAGTATCAGAGAAAATCTTTCTCTGGAGAGAAGAAAGTTCCTCTTTGTAAGCCCTTCATTATTTGTACGACTGATGGATACGTAATCTACATGCTTGGGCCGTATCCTTGAAATAAAAATGATGCCGATATCTTGAAAACAATCATTGAAGATCACAATGGTTTATGCAAGCTTTTGAAGAGGAATGTTGTCTTTGTTCTTGATACTGATGCCTGCTTTAAAAGGTAAAAGAAAGCAATTGTTAACAGAAGAATCCAACCAGTATCGTCTTCTGGACCATAGAATAGATAATAACTTGGTACCAAATGTTGGAATTCTATTTTGCAGTGGCATAATTTCTTAATAATACTCACGGTGAAAGGCTGCAGTCTGACAGAGAACTTACATATGAAATATTACAGAGGATGCATGCTCAAAAAGATGTCGACAATATACTAGCTAGAGAGGCAGAGAAGAAAGGATGGATACGTCGAAAAACTCCATCAAAACAGTCACAGCAGATGAAATTCTGAATTTTCCAGAAATGAGTGAAAGAGATCTAACTATATTTTTCACTGGATACGTACGTAAAAGAAGAACCCAATGTACTTAAATTCAAAGTACAATCCCGATACATTACTTGCGTCTCATATAGATGTTTTATAAGATACAAACATAACAGCTTCAGTGTCTCCGGGGTAACCCACTATGCATGCGAGTGGGCGGACCAACAGTTGGTTTCTGCTCACACATTGCTGCCATCGTATATTACCTCTCTCATGCTAGGTATTTGTCAAAAATTCTTCAACCAGAACAAGTGCTCAGCGAAATGTTTAAGAAAAATAATTGTGCTGCAGTGATTAATGATGATAGCCATGAGGATTAGGAAACTTCTGAATTGGTGAGAGACGAGGAAACTCACGATAATAAAGCACCCCGATTTGTGGAAGGCGACGGGACTCACGATAATAAAGCACCCTGGAGAAAGAAGTTTAAAATCGTACTGCAATCTCCTCGTGGTGAACTCTGAAAACTGTTATTTGGATAGGCTAACTGCAGACATTTATGAAGGAAATATTGCTTATGACATATTTAATTACATCAGTTAAATCAATTACAATGCTCCCTTCATTTTCAACAACGTTCCTGACCATGAAAAAATGAAAAAGAGTTGCGTTCCAAAGTATGCGATCGGGAACAGTTCACCATAACGGTGCGCAGTGTTGCATGCGCGATTCTTATTTTTTCACAATGCCCCCCCCCCCTCGAAAAATTCAACAAAAATATATGTTGCAAAGAATATTCTAAGGCATGTTCATGTAAAATATGGATATCGTCACTCTAGAAGTTAGTTAGTTAGTTTGTAATGTAGGCGGGGAGGGCTCCATGAGGTCCCAACCCCTGGCGCTCAAGCTATAAGGCATATTGTGCTACACCCGTGTTTATTCTCAAGGCAGTACTCCGAACCCGGCTATCCTTCACCGAGTGTTTTTGGATCTCGGTGGTTTCCGTTGTTATCAACGTTCTGAGATTATACCTCTCAGGTGCCAGGCATACCTATCGCACAGTAAACGACGTCCTCCTTTGTTGATCAGGCAAAGTGATCCTCACCCACTCTGCCATTCGGCAGCCTCCCTAGCAGGCTACGGTGTACGGAGCGATCCCTCTGAGGTTATAAGGTAGATGCACAGATTCGAAACACTGTCCTGGTGTGTTATGTAAGTGTATGTGTGTGTGTGATCATTATTCGAAATCGGCCAGCGACCATCGAGCGTGGTGCCTCCTATAGAAGCTCCCAAGCGCAAGATGAACGCTGACTCATTTTCGAGTCTTCACAGAATCGGCTTTGACCTCCAACGCTATTCCCCTCGTCGTGGGGCCCCACCTTGGTACGATACCAGCTTTTTCTGAGGGGACCTACAGTTTAAGGTGGGTTCCGAACCACCAAAGCCCCGGTAGAAGTACATAGAAAAATTTCCATTGGTACCCGGTTCAGGGATCGAACCTCATTAGTGGCTACAACATATATTTTGTTCGTCAATATCGGTCAAGCCGTTTTCAAGAAAAAACACTTTTTAAATTTTTCTTTCCCCTCCATGCCTCTCAAAAAATGAATTTCCAGGGTTATCATTGGGAGTACTTTTACGAAACTGATCAAAGAGATCACAATCCTGCAGGTCTGCGTCTCTGAAACCGGACGACGACAAAACTGAACCAGTGAAATTGTCACTGGTTGAGACAGTATTTGGAATTATCACTGGTGGACCAGTAGTTTTAGGACGTTGACTCGGTAAACCAGTCAGTGAATCAACTAAAATAGCGCTACTGATATATTGCAGCCCGGCTTTCAGTTATTCTTCTGAGAGTAAAGTGTGGTTTTTAAAAGATAATTTTACAATTGTTCCCACAATTGTGATGAATTATAGGTGCCATACCTAAACAGCCGCCAGACGACATAATGAATTCTCACTGATTTTCAGTGACACACTTCTGGCTGTTTCAGTCAGTGAGATTTCGCTGGTCCATTTTAAGAGAGCAGCGATAAAGCAAAGTACTCGAAGCTGCAATTGAAATTCGCGTGTAAACATAAATTAAGTCTAGACTTGATTCAAGACCGTGCCGCTGCTGATTCGAATTCGGCGCTGTCGGCGTCTCGGCGCGCCGACGTAATCTAAAGTAGAATTACATGGTATCGGATTTCTTTCCGCCGGCTGATCCAGTGGCTTTTGATTGGTTACAGAATTTCTTGCGATCAATTAGGAGGTAAAGAAAACCGATTGATGTAAATTTCTGATGTTGAAAATTGCTCTTTTGCTCCTACTTATTTTTATATTTTCTAACCGGTGTGTCAAAAAAAAGGATACTAAACTAGATCGTCACGCCGCCACACAATGGGAAAAATGACCTTTTTTCTTAAAAATAACGTACAACAACCCACAAATATTGACCAGTTTGGACAAAAAGAATTCGATAAACAAATACGACGAAAAAATGGCCATTTTTTCTATTTGAGGTTCCCGGTGCTTACCAATCACAGGAGAATTGTTGAAATCGCCTACAAATTTAAATATGAAGAATTTTCTTCTTGAGATTAATACATTCTTATCAGAGAAGGTGTTAGATTTGTGTAAAATTTGACCTCCCCCCCTTTTTTTTTGTCAAATGTACACGTGTTGAGACCCCCTTGATTCCGAAAAACAGGTTCTTGTGAATGTGTCTGTCGGTATGTCTAGCAGATTGAAGAATCGACTGAAGAATTTATTTTTTCCAATGTTAATTTTTTCAAATTAAGAACTTTATGGTAGCTTCAATCTCAGTCCTTTCAGTTAAAGTTTCTCATTACCATCATTCTTTTAATAAGTCTGCAGCTGAAGTATCGAGTAGAATGACCTTCTTCTTTCACTTTTGTTCTATGATACACTATTTTTGGATCAGTGGAAATTAACATGATGCTGCATTTAGCATTAAGTTTCTAATTCAAAAGAATGAAATCGACAAAAAAAAAACAATTTTTCCATCGACAGATGCCGAAATAATGCATTTTTTTCTTTAATTTGTTTGAAAAAACATCAAATTTATCCACTATTTATGAATTTTGCGGAAATTGTCATGAAGTTCCCACCTGAAAGGACTGGCATTGAAAAAAAGAAATTTTCGTGTCGAAAAATGCCTGAATAATGCATTCGTTCATTCAATTTATTTATAATATAATCAATTATAATCTTGAGAGGAAATTTTGTTGTTATAATATTCTTTCCATGCAAATTCTTGAAATATAACTCAAATAAACGTAAAATTATAGAAAATCGTAGAAAACGTCCTGTAAACAAATAATTTGTTTCTAAATTTTTCTTCAGTATATAATATTGGAATATTGGAAACCTCGAATGGAAAAAATGACCATTTTTTTCGCCATATTTGTTTATTTATAAAAAAAATTCCAAATCGGTCGATATTTGTGGGCTGTACGGTATTTTGAAACAAAAAAGTCATTTTTTCCCGCTGTGTGACCCGCCGCGCCGCCCCGGCGAGAAGAGAAGAAGGTCGCGCGCTGCTGATCAGAATTGCTCAAATCTCCGCCACTGGTCAAAAGTTTGTCGGCGTAACCCTGTAATTAATTCTAATAAAGACTCTAGTAAGATAAATCTTTCCCAATGTCTTTAAACTTAACTCACAATATCCCGTGTAGAAAAATATCCTGGCACTCTATTCACAGGTCTGGCCCCGGTCTGGATTGATCTATACTGTTTCGTCTGGAAGATCTGATCTGGTCCAGGTAGGACCTTATCCTGACCGTCTGGTCTGTAAGGAGTGGTCTGTCCCAGGACTGGTGCTAGCCAGCGAGCCAAGAACAAAGAAAGTTCTCAGTTCGATCAGCAAATTTTTTTTGTCATATTTCAAAAAAGTTACAAGACTTTTTTTTCTTGTCCTATAACTAGTGGCAGTCCAGCCCATACCCAGCGGCTGATCAGACTATCCGGCCTGTGGATAGCTAGAAAAAAACGTAACACTTTTGGCAAGGCCCAGGCCAGACCGGCTGGCCAGCGTCAAGACTGTAAAACAGATGGTCTGTTCTGGGCCAGGCCAGCACCAGAACATTTTTCCACACGGGATTGCCACAAGAGAATCATGATAAACCAACATACGATTTTCTACTTAAAGAAAGATTTCATTCTCTGTTTCTTGTTGCAGGGTTGAGTTCACAATATGACTGTTCATCTAGCGGAGACTCCATTCCTGGTGCTGCCTTATACGCACCTCCTCATTCTCCAGATCGAGATCATTTCCCTCAAAGTCCTCTTCCGCTTGCCGAGCCTTCTGTTCGTGCCAGGTCCAGGTCTCCTTCTATAAGGCATCGCTCTTTAACCATACTTGGATTTGACCTTGAAAAAATTGGACTTATTCGGCTTATTCCTCACACTAATACGCACCGACGTTTCGAGATTCGAAGATACACTTTCTCTGCTGATAAGCCAATTCAATTGCGGGCAAGAGCAAACTTTCGCTTCAAGCCCATGCCAATCGAGGAAAGAAATGTTTTAACTACATCTACTGGTGACATTGTTGCAATCATGAAAACTAATACAATTCTTTGTGGAATATATGATAAGGATGGGCAACGGGTGGGCGTAAACATGGAAAGTGGCGCGGTTTTCAAACTGAACTCAGAATTAATTGCTGAAACTCCAATAGGCACCAATGAGCGAATCCCAAAGAATTTCCGAATAATATGTTCAAGCCACGTGTAAATTATAATTCTTTACACAATTATCATGATAAAATAACGCTTGAAACCAACCAAACAGCTGACTTCCATATTAGCCTCATGCTTGGATCTAACTTAATAGAATCCGTGAAACCTTACATACAATTACGTCGCAGTTAGGATTATAAATCTTCGTACACTCAAAATCATGGAAAGGGTATATATGAGCTGGCCTCCGAGAAATTTGACAAATGCAGAAAACTCTATAGGCACTACAGGCTCATAACATGTTGGCTTCGAATAAAATACCTAACATCACTCGTCTTGCAAACATTGATATCCCCACGGTAAAGACGTGTATAACCCTACTTGTAACGTAATATACTATTATTATGTAAAAAGAAAATACGACAATGTTCATCAAACGTTGTTTATTTGTACAATATAATTAGGTATATAATTAATAGAATTTTCTTCACAAACGTCTGCAGTCAACCTATCCAAATTATAATTTCCAGTGCTCACCACGAGGAGGTTGCAGTACGGTTTTAAACTCCTTTATTCAGGGTGCTCTACTATTGTGAGTCCTCTCGCCTGTCACAAATCGGGGTGCTTTATTTTAATTAGGGTGTTCTTAGAAACATGTCACAGGCAGCACGCATGCGTTTTTTACAATATAATTTTATTCATAATCTTGCGCCCTTCGTTCCTTTCTTGTTATTATCACTCGTTCATGCATCATTCCACTCTTCGATTTTCAGATGTTCTTGATCGTACTTTTCGTTTATGTTATTTTCAGTTTTTGATGTTATTCCTCATTTTCGATAATCTTAGACCATTTATTATATTTCTATCGCCTCCCTCTTCTTTCTTCTATTACCTGGAATTTTTTGTTTAATCGGAAAGCGTCCAAACAATTGTTGTTGTTTTTATAAGCCAATCTGAAATTTGTATATTCATTGAAAATCTTGATTGATTAATAGACATTTCTCGCACTTGTAGCACGTGGATTGGAGGAAGTATTTTTTCTACAAAATCATGTTACAGATAATTAGTAACTTTAAATTACTAATCCTGAGATATACAGGGTGTTTTTTTTAACTTGAGACAACGAAATATCTCAAAAAATACGCATCCTACGGAAAAAATGTCTGGAATAAAAACTTTTTATTTTCGAGGGGGAAAAAAGATTTGTTAAAATTTACCCCATCCCCACCCCCACAGGAGGCAGGGGTGGGGGTACTTTTGTAATTTCGAATGGCAACCCCAATTTTTTATCACAGATTCAGATTCTCCTGTACGAAATACGTAAGTTTTATTCGGAAAATTTGTTTCGATTCGCGATAGATGGCGCTGCAATTGCGAGAAACGAAATTTTTGACACTACTTTTAGCTCTACCCAGGAACTACGTCCGCGTCGTTATTCCTGGGTAGAGCTAAAAGTAGTGTCAA
>CAKNXH010057755.1:65117-89501 GCA_932178445.1 Andricus quercusramuli
CAGCCACTTTTGTGAAGACAAGGAAGCCTGGTAAGTGGAAAAATGCATCTGGCAGGAAGAACAGGCATTGAAGGCGAAGACCTATCTGGAGAAAAAGGTCTGAGAGAATAATCATCACCAAGAGGAGACCTGGACCTGGACCTGGGCTTATCAGGAGAATAAGAAGTTTTGGTACCAGAAACGCCAGGAATAGAGAGGCCTTTACGTGAATCCTCAGACTGTGAACTTAAATCTGCAACAAGAAACAGAGGATTACATTTTCCGACAGTATGTTAAGCAAAATGTCGGACTCTAAAATTGTTTAGCATATTTGAACATGTAGATCAATAAATGGAAAGTAAATTATCAGAAAAATAGGTATATGTTTTGAACAAATGAACAGCTGAACCTTGGCCTCCTATGTTCACTCATCTATGTCTTTCTGTAAGTGGAACATGATAAAGATCTATTATTATTATTATTAGCTATAAATCTTACTCAGTTCTAGTCTTGTTCACAAAGTACGTAATGTAAGTACGCGAGTGAGCATCCTTACTGTGACATTATTCTGCCTCTTTTAAATGTTTAAGAGTTCAATAGTTCATTAGTCCTCTTTTAGTACCCTTCGAATATCTCGCATGCTTCTCCAAAAGCCATTTAGCAAGGGTTCCTTTTCCCGATGTATATGAGATCAGTATATTCCTTCAGTATATTCAATATCTTTATGACCGAGAACATGGCAACATGGCAACTTCAGACTAGTATCGAAGTGAATTCTTTAAATTTGAGAGCCTTGAGTGCTACTTGTCTGTCAGAACAAATATAAATATGCTGGCTCACACATTCGAATCACAAAAGCCCGCTTACAAATCCCCTCCAGACAAGCTTTAATAGCTATTATTTCGGCCTGGAAATCTGTAAGCAATGTGCCAAGTGCTGTTGTTATCTCGGACCAGAGATATTTCCCATAGATGCCAGACCCTGTTGTGAAGGTTTCTTTAGAGCCGTCAGTGTACCAAATGAGACATACTGGTGTGAATACTTCTTTCCAGCTTTCTTCACCATGCCATTCATCCGTTTCAAGGATAAAAAAGTGACATCTTTTGCTGCACAATGAACACATCAATGACTAAATTCCCAGTCTTCCATTCTGGCTCTAAATTTGGTCCTCGTGACAAGTATGGCTCAAGGGCCGCCAGCTCATTCGTATGATCCAACTTCGAACTAAGAAGGTGTATCCTCATTAGGTGCTCGAGGATTTCATTAGTAGTCTCAGCCTTCTCCATGAGTACCTTACGGCATCTTGTATCTAATTATCATTTCTTGTTAAGGTTGACATGTACAAATCACAATCCTCATTCTTCTCAGTCCTGTTGAAAGGCGTCGAGTGTCCTTTTTTGTGTCCTTCAGTCTAGGATTTCACCAGGGTGCATTTCTGTCTGTTGCCTAAATACGAAGTGGCGAATCTTCTTCATACGCTTCGTTCATACCTCGTTGCAGAAGGTCGACAGCAAATTCTATCTGTTTGATAGACTTGATTCTGCTCGGTATAGCGCCCAGCATACTGTTGAGATCCTCTCTATAAGTATCCCAGTCAGTTCCTTTAGGGTTTCTACACCTTTGAACCTGAGGTCTATCGGCTGTCAAGATCCGATTGGGACGTAGCCGGAGATACATGTCATTCCTTGAACACTTCGTCAATGCTTATCAAACATAAGGTCAAATCAATTACCTTGCGACATCTAGATGTCACGAAGGTAGGTGTATTTTCCGATTCAATACAGTTAAATCAGTAGTGGAGAAGTAATTTGATGAAGAGTCACCCCTGTCGTTGGTGTCCCTGCTACCTCGAGTGTAATGATTTGCGTTGGCATCACATCTGGTGAATAATAAACATTCTTCAACCCAGCAGTTATCCACTAGATTTCGCCATCCCTCAGATGGTGGGTCCTGGGAATCAAATGGTAGGCATGCTGAGCAAACCATCATGGGTTCGCACCTGCCCCCTCTATTGTGCTCAATCTTTATTGCCACAAAGTCTTGTATTAAGGCACGAAGCGTTTGTTCCGCTGTTAAACGTCTGCTTAAGATATAAGACGCTTCTTTAGCGTGGTGAAGCTCTATCTGCATAAATTTCAGACTGGATGTGAGAAATATCGTATCCATTTCAATTTTTAGTTTTCTCATCCACCTTTCTCAAATTTGAGAGGATCTTCATATCGATCCTCTCTAACCCATAGTGAAGCCTGCAGTCAACCATTTCGTGACTCTCCACCACTCCTGGCTTTACATTTATCACAAGTTGGGTTGCTCGACTACTCACCTTGACATCGATAACCTTCCATCCTCCCGTTTTCATGGTTGGGTTTTGAATTGCCATACTTTGAGTACTGCTGTCTGTTCCAGAGATACACTAGGAATCCAAGCCAGCAGCTTTGCTGGCCTTGAGAGTTCTTTGCTATAAATGAATTTGAACGTAGCTCTCACCCAAGGTAGTAATCTGCCCATAGCTGTAACCAGCTAAGTTTAGGACACTTTGCCGAACAGCAGAAAATAAAAGTATCAATTTTTAAGCGGCAGTCTTCAAAACTTGGGACAACTTCTCCAAGTTGCACCTCATTAATATTCCTCTTTAATGCTTTTTTAATGGCCTTGGCCTTATCGTCAACGAGTTTTGTTACTGGGAACTCCTCGGTGTATATGACCACTTTAAGGTGACTTCTAAAAAGGTTTAAGTGAATTTTGGAAAACCTCATCAAATTAAAATTAGAAGCGTTTAGAATCCAACATTTCTTATGAGAAAACCTGTTTTAGTTGATTAACTGTGTATACAAATAATTAGGGAATTACAAAATTGATATGTAGTGATTTGTTTGACAAAGATCAAGTATTGAGCTTTTGTTTCTATTTTAAATTCCACAGATTACAGAAATTTTATTTTATATATTTTATAAGCGATTTCGCAGCGTTTTTAGTTATTTCGACACAGGATGACCAGATGACCTGATCGGAAATTGAGGACATTAACCCAATTCTCACCCCTATCCACCACTATGTATCTTCACTTCCAAGTTCCTAACCCTCATAAACCTCTAGTCAAATTGCTATTTTTGGGAACCTTAAAAATGTTTGGAAAATATAGTAAATTATTATATTATTATTTTACCAATAGAAGCAAGGACAATCGCCAATGTTAGGACCAAAGTAGGAAGAATCCTCATTTTTTCACTGAGGAAAAACTGATTACTGTACTCTTGAAGAATTTGATAAACAGTGTTACTAATAATTAGTCTGATGCTTTATTACACTATGTAATACATGCACCATTCCGTATCTCATAAATTATCTACGACTCGAGCTTGTCCTTGCGAGATATTTTGATTTCATAACTCATTCCGAGAAACAAACTTGAGGTTACGTCAACTAGGCTTAGATTGGAAAAATAAAGCGCTTTTTTAAATATTGCGTGTGCAAAAATCTCAATATATACCGATAATTTTTAGAACTATTTACAAATGTTCTTGACACCTTTCTGAAGGTATCTGAAAAGTTTAAAAAAGAAAAATATTCTTTGAGTCATGCATAGTTCGAAACAATCCCAGAAAGTTCCTTAGGTAGGAACTTTTATGAAGAAAATTATTCGTTTCTGATAAAGTTGAGAAATAGTTTTTTCGTTAGACCTAAACTCAAATAAATTAAACATTATTCTATAATAAGTTGATGAGGTATCATTCCAGTGGCTTAACGTTATAAAGAATCATTTACCATTTTAGATAACAGAAATTGTACGGGTAGAAAGTACTTTTGAACTTTTCTTTAAAACTCACGACCAGAAATGTGCAGTTACGTGTAACTGTAATTTTTTTACTATAATACCTCAAGCAAGTATTTTACGTGAAATATTTCGAATATGTAAAACACATGTAGGAAACCTCTGCTTGGCTATCTATTTCAAGCTTTCAATTTCCCGCCTCAGAGGTGGCACCCTCACATAGAGAACAATATGTAAGTTACATCATGTAGAAAACTGATTACGTAAAACACCAGGTAAATTACCGTGGGAAACCAAGTAAATTACCACGAGTATTTTACTCACCAATCCCTACTCACGACAGATTACCATCGGAGTTTCACAAAGCTAATAATAATAATCGTAGCTCAGAAATTCTGAGAACCTAACGTCGGGATGCGTCTAGGCCATTCAAATGAGCGGCTTCGTGAATCCTCGTCTGGTGTTCCTGAAGTTCAGCCCCTTCGTAGTAGATGGGTTGACTTCACTCTCCCCTCAGGACTTTAACAGAAGCGTATAGGGGTCCGCAGTTCGGACAGGGGAGTATCTTCACCCCTGGCTTCCCACATCCAAAACAAATTATTTCAGCGGCAGCCAGGTCAGGGCACTGACCACGTAGATGATCGACCTGACCGCATGACCAACATGATATGTGGGTGGGCCCACGGTAAGCCTTCTGCTTAGGGGCACTCATCTTCAGCTATTTCTGGCGCGTTAAGTTCTGGTATTCCAATAACCTCATCCACCTCTGCTCCGCCAGCATCTCCTTGTTGCTTGGTGGTGGATGAGAGGGTGAAAAAGTTTGATAGCCTTCCCTTCTGCAGGGCACCCATTTAACCTCACGACTGCGGCTCTATCTAGTCGTCGTAACCGGCCCTTCGACTTGGCTGCCTGTTGGATTAGGGCTGGGAGTAATCTTTACTAGAGCTGATTTGGTGCGGCCTGACTTGGACGGCTTCTTGGATTTCCTCGATTTTCTTGAGTCTCTCATGTCGGTAGCCTGAAATCAAAGGGTGATGTCCCATAACTAATGTTGAGTTACTGATTATCGATCACTTGCACCAGGTCTTGGAAATAAGGATAGAGATGCCTAATGTGCTCTTTGTCCGCATATTTTCCCTTTCCGGTAACCAAAACATGCACTACAGGCGACAACTTGCGATTGATTATATAAGGCCCGTCGAACTTATCGCATCATTCAGCTGCAACTTTGTCTTCCTTTTTCGACAATATGCGCTGACGCTTTAGGACGAGGTCACCTACCTGGAAGGACAGAGCACGCTTAGTATCGTCATGATAATTAGCTTGCGAAATATATGTGCGCTCAAGATTCTGGCTGATCGAGTGCCTGAGATGGTCCAGCCTGACCAATTGGCGGGATCTGGAATGACGCGTTGAGATCCCTTCTCGAGATCACTTCTCACAAGCGGTATTATACGCGAAGCGGAACTCAGGCATGTGGGCATCCTAATCCTTATGATTTTTGTGGAGGACTGCTACAATCATAGTCTTCAATATGAGGTTGACACGTTCACTGAGGTTGACCCCAATGTCTATGTTGCTAAAACTGTTAATGTGATGGAATAAATGATTATCCATCGTTCCTTGTTCTTCAGAGATTAACTATATGTAGTACTACTTCCTCGTGGCCCACGAGGAGTCGCCTATGTTCAGAGTCTAAAAAAAATATGAGAGGGCCCTCTTGCCTCGTCCACTCGTTCGGTTGCTCATTACTTCTTTTGGCGCCACAGCCTACATGTCGCCTCTAACAGTAAAATTTTAGGAAAATGGCTTCTACAGAAAAGTCTAGAAAACGGGGAGAAATTGAAGAGTTGGAGTCATGCCTGAAAGAGGCTAGTGAAAGACTTAGAATTTTGCAAGAACAGGGGTTGAAAGCATCGGATGCCGATGATTCGGGTAAGTAAGAGCTTGTATTAGTACTTTCTGCGTAGTACATAACAACGCAAATCAAAAGATCAGCGGTACCATTGTTATCTCTGTGCACATAGCCGACCGAGCTCGCGTGTAAGCGGAGTCAGGTGTCGAGAAAATGCCGGTCGAGTTCATTCGTAACATGAGACGTGTGCCGAGCAGTAAAATAATGTCAAAAATATGCGCAAACTTTAGTAACCGCCGGCCGAGTTCACTCATAAGATGAAACATGTGCCGAGTATTTTGAGGTTATACAGTAAAATACGGAATTTGTAATCTAGCTTCATCTAAGCGAAGACACTTTACGTAAATGAATTAATAGAAACTCGAGAACCTTTTTTTTTTTTTTTTTTTTCAAAGGAATTCTCAATTATTTTCTTCGGTTTTTTTTCCGCTAGATTCATCGTCAAATTTCAATGAGAGAACTGAGTCAGAGAGCGAACGAGTTGACAAAACCTTCGACGAATCAGCTGCTTTCATGGGAGAACATCCCGATAAGAATAAAATTGAAGAATTTCTGGTAATTCAAGAAGTGGCAGATAGATTAAAATCATGGATTAAGAATGGTATCGCGAAAGAAGAAAAATCGGAAATTTTAAAATGTGCTCCAAAAAAGCAAAAAGATTTTAATTTGAGCGCACCAAAGCTGAATCCTGAAATTCAGTCTAATATGAATGAAGACGCTGTAATGCGTGATAGGTATTTTTACTCTTACCAAAACATGATTGGTGCAAGTTTATCACTGACAGCTTCGGCTTTAAGCATGATTCTTAATGATCAAGAGGAACCAATTGATCGAGAAGAGTTGCTTCAAAGTTTATCGGATGCAGTGAAAATTAATTCAGATCTATTTCATTCTTGGAATATAGCTAGGAAGGTGTACATTACTCCAACTTTTGACAAGAAAATCAAGACAGCTCTGGATAAAACTGAATCTACGGAGTTTTTATTTGGTGATAATGTGAAAGAACTGGTAAGCGGTGTAAAAGCAATTGAAAGAGTAGGGAGAGAATCAAAACCTCTACAACTTGAGGAACCTTCGAGAGGTTATAACAACTCGTTAAACTGGAAAGGTTCCTCTGCGAGGAGAGAGGTGGATCAGAGGAACCAGAATCAGAGGACCTACTACACCTCCAGGAATTTCAACAGAGGGGGCTTCAGGAAACCTTCTCAAAAGAAGTACACTCAATCTCAACCGATGCAACGAAAGAAGGAGAATTTGTGGTAAATATCGCTGGCAGGTTAAACTTTTTCGAATCTTTTTGGCAAAAATTAACAAACGACGATTTTGTTTTACATGTTATTCAAGGTTACGTAATCCCTATACATACCAAAGTGTACCAACAAAGAATTCCTAATTTATGTAAATTTTCAAAAACTGAGCAAGAGTATTTAAAAATAGCAATTGAAAAACTAAAGAGTATGAATGCAATTGAGTCAACTAAAAGCTCACAAGATCAATACATATCATCATTTTTTTTGGTACCAAAACCAGATGGTAGTTTTCGTTTTATTTTAAATTTAAAAGAATTTAATAAGTTTGTTGAATCTGCACACTTTAAAATGGAGGACATTCGCACAGCTATAAGTATCCTTGAAAAGGACGATTTTATGTGTAGTATTGATCTTAAAGACGCTTATTTTATGATTCCGGTTAGTGAGGATCATAGAAAATACTTACGTTTTATTTATTAGGGAGAAATACTTCAATTTACTTGCCTACCATTTGGTTTGAGTACTGCTCCTTTTGTGTATACAAAAATACTAGAGCCAGTCATAGCATATCTACGACAGAAAGGTATACGAACAACAAATTACCTAGACGACTTCCTTATTTTTGGAAGAACATACAAAGAGTGTGCTGAGAACGCTAAAGTTACAAAAGATTTATTGACAAAGTTAGGATTCATTATAAATTTCAAAAAATCATCTTTAGATCCAAAAAAAGTTTGTAAATATTCAGGCATGATATTAAATTCTGAAAAGATGCTTAATGAACTTACCAATGAAAAAAGAAAAAATATTAAGAAAACTGTTTTAAAATTCAGGAAACAAGGTTCTTGTACAATGAGTGATTTATTAAGTTTAATAGGCACATTAGTAGCAGCATTCCCCGCTGTGAAATTCGGATGGCTTTACTACAAGGAATTAGAGCGAATAAAATGGTTACAAGGGCCCATTCTTTCATGTGATAAGGATAAAACAATCAAATTAACCAATTTAGCTTTAAAAGACTTAGATTGGTGGAATCAAAAAATTTTGACTACTACAAATGGAATTCGTACTTTTAATTTTGATAAAGAAATTTTTTCAGACGCATCCACTTATGGTTGGGGGGCGATATGTAATGGGCGAAGCGCATACGGATTATGGAATTTTTCAGAGAGATATAATCATATAAATTTTCTAGAATTGATGGCGGCTTTTCTTGCCTTAAAATCTTTTGCAAGAGAGGACAAAGATTGCCAAATTCTGTTAAGGATTGATAATATCGTAGCTATTTCTTATATAAATAAAATGGGAGGAATAAAATATACATATTTGAATGAAATCACTAGGTCGATTTGGGAATGGTGCATCGATCGTAATATTTGGATTTTCGCGGAATATGTGGCTTCCAAAGAAAACCCAGCGGATAAAGAGTCTCGAATTTGTAACATTGATACAGAGTGGCAACTAGCAGATTACGCTTTTAATGCAATTACAAGAGAATTTGGCAATCCTGAAATAGACCTTTTTGCAACTAGAATAAATACCAAATGTGAATTTTTTTTATTCATGGCAAAGAGATCCAGAAGCTTACAGAATAAACGCCTTCACAATGAATTGGTCACATTTTTTTTGGTATGCATTTCCCCCATTCGCACTCATAACAAAGATCTTAAGGAAAATCAGAGAAGATAAAACAATGGGCATTCTTGTCGTACCTTTTTGGGATACCCAAGCATGGTTTCCGATATTTAGAGAATTACTAAAAAGAGATCCTATAATCTTTAATCCTACTAATGCGTTGTTGTTGTCTCCTTGCAGAATTCGACAGCATCCACTCTGCGATCATCTAACTTTAATTGCAGGGCTCTTGTCAGGGAAATGTACAGAAGAAAAAAGGTAAATGAATCGTCAATAGTGGTATTGATATCTTCACTGTCGGACAATACTTATGAACAATATAATTCACCACTAAAGAAGTGGTGTTTATTCTGCAAGGATAACGACATTGATGAATTAGATGTTACGGTTAATTCTGTTTAAAAATTTTTAACAAAACAATTAAAAGATGGTGCTCAATATGGCACATTGAACTCTACGAGAGCAGCAATCTCGTTGATATGCAATAACGATTTGTCGAGTCACGTCGAGCTAAACAGATTTTTTAGAGGAGCTTACAGACTAAGGCCTCCTCAGCCCAAGTATGAAAACACATGGGATGTAGAAATTGTATTAAAAGAGCTGGAGGCATGGTTTCCTTTAGAATCTCTCTAGGTACCGGGTTTAGATCACAAAATTTGTCTTTGTTAAAGATAGACGGAATCAGCCGATCTAAAAATGGAGTAGAATTAAAGGTTTATGATTTGATTAAAACTTCGAGACCAGGAATAGCGCAACCGTTTGCATTTTTACCGTTTTTTCAAGATAGACCTCAAATTTGCATTGCAAAGACAATTCTTTTTTATGTAAAGTTCACTGAGAACTTCAGAAATAAAGAACAAAAGTTACTTTTAACAATAAAAAAACCTCACACACCAGCGACAGCACAAACAATCAGCAGGTGGTTGAAATGAGTACTAAAAATTTGCAACGTTGACGGACAGTTTACAGGTCACTCCACGAGACATGCCTCGACCTCTAAAGCTCTTAAGAAAGGTCTGAATGTAAATTTAATAAAAAATGCAGCGGGTTGGTCAAACAATTCACAAGTTTTTATGAAATTTTATAATCGGCCGATAGTACATATAGAAGATAACTTTGCATTAAGCGTTTGTAACGGTAAAACATAATTAATATGTAATTTGAAATCTTTATAATAAAATCAAAAAGCTTATAATACTTTATTGACCGTTTCTCTGAACATCTACATATAGTTAATCTCTGAAGAACAAGGAACGATGGATAATTGATGATCAAACGAACTTGTAATGTGAAGTTCGATCAAAATTATCCGAGTTTCTTGTTCGAAGAGATTAATTTCCCTTCCATTACAATGCAATACATTGATACCCACCCACATAGGAGATAATAAACTGGCTATCTTAAAACTAAATGAGCAACCGAACGAGTGGACGAGGCAAGAGGGCTCTCTCATATTTTTTTTAGACTCTGAACATAGGCGACATCTCGTGGGCCCCGAGGAAGTAGTATTACATATCGCTGAAACAGTCGGTGTCGAAACAAATACTGCCACGCCAAAAAGGGCTTCAACTCCAAAGAAGAAACATACATTACTGAAGAATGAACAAACAACGAAAAAACAAGTGAATGTTACTGAAACTGTTGAAGTGACGGAACAAATGAATATTGCCGAAACACTTCGTGACGAAGCAAATCCTGCGACGCTAAAAGGGCTTTCAACTCTAGTGGAGGAACAGGCATTATTGAAGAATGAATAAACAACAAAACAAGTGATTTTCAAGTACATTTCTAGATTTTGGAGTATTTACCGTCATTTTGGGTGATAGTCGTTGCTCAAAATACCCATTTCACAATCTTCAACGCCCAGTGTACTGTGCACTCACGGTTTTTATTTTTCTCTAACCTTTTCTAACTTTTGGGGATCAAATATATCTTGGGACATGAATTGAAGATTTTTTGGTGAAAGATGAAAGTAGTACTCTGAACAAAACCTTCATAACTCCCATAAAAATCATTTCTGGAAGATAATACTCCACTGGAAATATGGACCTGATCGAGCTGGGGGCGGCACACGCATGCTCATCCTACTATGCCCTTCGAATCATCGGAATGACGAATGACAAAAAACAAATCATAATGAATAAACGTTCGCAACTTTTTTTAATTTTAGTAAACTAGTTACATATGATCACGTATAGAAATTCCAAATTAATTCGATTTTTTTCCAAGTTGGAAGTTAAAATTAAAAAAAAAAAAAAACAATACTTGTAAAAATCCTGTTGATATAAATTCAAGATACTTTTAAATTTTAAATTTATTATAAAAAGAACACTTATAGAACTCTAAATGGAATGAGGTAGGACTTTTTCAAATTCTGAATTCAAAATTTACAACAAACACAATACTTACATTCTTTATTTAAATTCATAATAAAAATAAAACTTAAATTTTGAATGCAAAATTCATTAGAAGACCAATTTTTGGCTAAATTTTCAATTTGTTATAATAAAACCAATACTCATAAAAATTCTGTAATGGGATTTTCTTTAAATTTTGAATTTTCAATTTGTAATAAGAATGAGACTTAAATTTTGAGTCTTCAAATTTATGACGAAACCAGTATCTAAAAATTCTGCAAATATAATTATGGAGTAAAGTAGAAGATTTTGTTCAATTTTGGATTTGGAATTTATAACAAAATCAATACTCAGAATTGTTTTAAGTGAAGTAGAATTAAAAAGTGCTATAAAGCTATAAGCGAATAATCTTTCAATTCGTTAACGAGATTCTTGATAGCTTCAGTTATACGCTGTACAATTGGCTTGGTTTTTGTTACACGTGGTTTTCTGCCAACATGTTCTCCAAGCAATATCACCAGTCCTTGCTCGCCTCCTTCGGTGTAAGACTTTTTTAAATGTTTGAGAATGAGTCGTGAGTTTGCCATTTTAGTCAGCATATTATTCAAGACATTTCCCTTCAAACAATCCAAAGTACTTTTATTTATTTTTGCTTCTGTGGCAGCAACTTCAGAATGCAAAATTGTTTGAATACTGATAGCCGCATTGTTAATTTCATTGTTGCTTATACCAACTTGGTGAACTATATTTTGCAATATTACTACACCTTCAATCGCATTATGCGCATCTTTTGCAACATTTTCTCCAAATAAAGCTTCCGTAAGAATAGAGTCTGAGAGATTTTTTTTCTTTCACTCTATCTGGAATTTTCTTTTTTAAAAGGGGAATTGAGTCTGCAAATCTGCACACACAACTAGAAAATTCATCTGGCTATCCTTGTCACTGTATTTCTAGCTACAGAATTGGTGAATGACAATGCATTCCAATGTGATCTACCAAGATCACTGGTTTCTTTGATCCTAAAAAGTCGATAAATTCCTATCAATGATTTGCAAGCCTGTTACTACTGATGCTGTGGGTGCAATTTTTTGTTTTGGCAATATGCACACATTAAACTTGTCTGATTGCACTAATGCCGCTGTTTGAATTATTTCACAGTTTTTGTATTTGTCTGTAGTCTCTAAATCTAAGTAAGCTACTAAAGCAATAACGGGAATCGGCATTGGATCTGGAGTTCGCTCGTCTACGAAGTCTGTAACAGCAAATAATTTGCAACCGGAAGAGTGACACGACGTCTTTTTTTGAATTTGATAGATTTTTTTCGAAGGGCTAGTTTGCTCCTAATTTTATCTTTGCGATTTTTATGATTAATCGTGTGCGTTCCAGAAGACAGAGAAAGGTTTTCGTTAACTTTGCCAGTGTAAGACCTGCCTATGCTCTTTTGGCACACAGCAGCAGCCACCCGGAAATCATTTGATTCTGATCCTCCGTGATGTCAAGCTTTTGGATCTCTACTGCCAACGATGTTATTAAACGTCTCGTTTTGCTGAACTAGGCCCGCAAGGTGCTAACTAAGGTTCACGATAGACAAATCGTTGGAAAATATTCATTAGATCATATTTCAATCCCTCTCCTTTCAGAACTTTTCCTTTTCTTCTGGATCATCTTTGTTTGTTTGTATTGCACACCCAAAAATAGTGTGTTAGGACATTTGTGACTGCTATCGGACCATTTTTCTATCGAATGATCACTCTTTCTTCTGAAAGCTGAAAGTGTTAATTTTCTTTGTCCTATATCCAACGTCTGAGCAATGTCCCGTCTGACCCTTCCCTGCTACAAAATTTGTTTTCGTAGATTGCTTTGAGGATGCTCCAGATTCTACTCTGTTGGATTGTGTTGCTTTAGAATTTGCTCCAGTAATATCAGCTTCTTTAGAATTCTCTCTAGCTTCTTCGGTGGTAGTACGACCGCGTTTGAAATACGCTTGCCATAAACAAATGGTTGTTCTCGATGGGCGCTTTTTCCGGTAACACTTTTGAAGCCATTTCGGAACTTGAACGATATTTTCTCCCATAAAAAAAAGTGATTAATATACAAAACTCGTTTTTGTCCATTGTTTAAACAACAAAAAATGCTGGTTTCGATTGGGTGCAAGCCCCGGCGTCCGGTGCTGATTCCACGGATTTTGGAGGGAACCAAAGAGGCTTTGATCCAAGCGTTTGTGAGAAGCTAGGAGGTCCTTTAGACGTGGCTGAGGAACTTGACGTCAGTCAAAAGTTTGAGGCTAGAAAGGACATAACGAAGGTGGAGCAAAACCTGAAAGAAGCACGAGAACGCATCGAGGAGCTGAAGAGCGAGCTAAAAAAGATGAGAGATTTCTGCTTTACTAAGAGGAACATGTGCTTGTCAATAAAGCACGGAATTCAAGAAGCGAAAGAGAGAGTGAGGATAGCTGTTAAAGCCACATTTTTCACTAAATATTACGTCAGTATTATATAAATAGAAGTTGGATATGCCACTGCAAAAAAGGCGAATTCCCGCAAGAAGAAGGATAACGCAAAAGTCGACCTAAGCTAAGAAGGCACTCAGTCGGAAGGGGCCGGGGGAACTCCTACTCCCCATACTGGGAAGCGTGAGAGGGAGCCCACTCTGAGTCCCGTGGAGGCCAGTTGTTCGAAATCGAGGAGGAAAAAATTGAGGACACATGCTGCTGCAGCAGCATCCTCAACTCCTAAGAAGAAGGAGAGAGGGATACCCAAACCTGCAACCAATAACACCAGGAAGCAGAAGAAGACCAGGAGGCGAGCCTGGCCCAAGGCGGTTTTAATAAAACCGGCGAAGGGTTTGAGCTACGCGAAGGTCCTCAAGGACCTCAAGCAAAAGGTGAAACCGGACACCCTTGTTGTAAAAATCAGGGGAGTCAGGGAAACCAGAAATGGAGAGGTCCTTGTGGAAGTGGAGCCTGTAGTGGATGGCAGATCCAAGCTGTCCGCTGCTATTAATAAGGCAGTTGAGGCTAGATGTAGCGTGCGCGAGCTCGTCCCTTGCACTGAAATCGAGGTTCTGGACCTCGACAGCACTACTGTGTCGGAAGAAGTAGAGGCCGTCGTGAGAAGATACTTTGGTGAATCTACGAGCGGCGAAATAACGGCGAATTTGACGAAGAGGGCCTTCAGAGGTAATCTGAAGGCCTTCTTTGAACTTAGCGAGGATCTGGCTGCAAGGCTGATATGCACGGTGCACCTGAAGGTCGGTTGGGTGTCCTGTCGTGTGAAGAAGAAGACGAAGCTCTTGAAGTGCCCATGTCCTTGAATTAATGTGATAAGCGGTGATATTAGCTTCCAGAACATGCTTTTTCCAATCTAGCTTTTATTTTGTCGTGAACCGGCCTTTTCCACGGAACCTCTCAGATGACATGTTTCACGCGTCCTAAGTACTACAGCTGACCACTATGAGAGTCAAGATACTGTTTATATTCCGCAACGTTGCCACGTTTCTTTGGAATTTGACAATCATTATTTCTTAATTAAAAAGCACTATCTATATCACTACAACAACTTACGTATCAAATGTTATTAACAGGAGTGTTTCATAATATTTTTTAACTATTCTGGGTTGGCACGACTGCAGTTTTCAATTTCATATTGTGAATTCGTCAATTTTTTTACAATTGATTTTTAAAATTTTTTGCAAATATTTGACTCTCATTAAACTAATAAATTTTTGGATAATACTTTTGTATTTTGTATCAGTCTGTTTATGTTCATTATCACAAACGCTCTCATGCTTTAAAGTTGCGCGTGTTCATCCTTAAATTTGGAATCTCTTAAATCTATCCGAAATCGTTGCAAAATATTGGAAATCCTTGTGAAATCCTTAAGATATCTCTAAAGAGTTATTGCATTCCTTGTCAAATCTTTGTGAAATGTTATTAATCTAACCTCAATCTTTGCGAAACTTGTTCCATTTGCGCCATTCAATATCCTAAGTCCATGCTTCTGTCCCCTATAGAAAAAAAGGCTTTCCCGCTCTATGAATTTCCTGTCATCCTTGAGTGTCCTGAATTCCTTGAATACGCAGAATTCCGTCAATTCTCTGAAATCCTGTGATGTTCTGAATTCCCTAAATTTGTTGAATATTCTACATTTTTTAAATTTTTTGAATTTTTAAAGTCGCCTAGATTCCTTAAAATGAATTAATGAATGAAAATGAATTAAGATATATGTGGGAATTTGATGGAATTCAATTTATTTCAAGGAAATTAAAATAATTCGGAAGGATTCGAAAGAGTTTAAGAGAATTCCAAACCATTCGAAAGAATGAAGAATCGTTAACAACTGAATGTGTTTGAGGTGGCTTTTTTGAATTTCAAGACCCCTACCACACTAATCTGTGAAAATCAGTACACGTGCTGGAATATCTATTTAATTTTATTGATATTGTATTTTATGACCTGCAATAAATCAAAATCGAATTGCAAAAAATTAAGGTCAACATGGAAGAGTTCAAAATAATTTAAAAACTGACACAAGTTACTCAGAATGAAAATTTTATAGATAAATGAATACGCAAAGGTTTTGTTTTGAATTCGGTCCTTGCCGAAAAGTTATGAAAGAACTTCCGTTCCTACTAAAACTTTGGGAAATGTTTTAAGAACATGTTTTACAGCAAGTTTGGTAATGCAATTTAGTGCTGTCAGGAGGATTCCGAATGAATTCTTATTAAAGAAACCCCATTTTATGATTGCTTATTTGGTATGTGTTTTAAAATTATCAGGTAAGATATTCAAGACCTCATTTTTAGCAGAATATGCTAATATTTTATTTTTATGTCAGGAGTACTTTCAGAATCACATCACGATGCCTCCACTGATAAACTATTAACATTGCCTTTTCATCAGGGAATGCATGGGGAAACGCTAAAGATTTGGGTGATGCCAGGAATGAAAAAGGATCCAGTCGAAAAAAAATAAAAACAGAGTCAAGGATAACCCTAAAGGAGAACAAATCCAAGATAACTCCGACGAAAGAATCGAGGATGAACTTGGTGTACTTGCACAATAAAAATATTTTTGGTAGTTTATGTTGGCTTTATTTTATTTTTTTCAAATTCCTCATTAACAATTTCTTATTGCAGATTGAAAACATCCGATCGACTAGACCAGTCAAAAACCGGTCGGATCCCGACTGGGTTACCCTATTTATATCCGGGATTTCACCGGATAAACAGGCCGGGATCCGACCAGCGCAGCGTCACGAAACCAACTAGAATCCGACCGGGTAGCGTCGCCAGATTCCGGATACAAGCAGGGCAACCCTGCCGGAATCCGGCCCGAACCCGGTCATAATTTCTACGCGAGTAATACATATTATAAATTTCCTTCGAGAATATTTTCGTAAGGGCATAAAAAGAAACTTTTTTATTTGCTTCTGAGAAAGAAATTTTAATATTATTTATGTTTGCAACTTACTTGTAAGATTCTTACCCGTAATTCTACAATTGTTTTCCTTGCTTTACGTGAAACGATTTGCGGATCGGGCGTTGTAAACCTACTGGAATTTTTTGGATTTCTTCTTTGGTCAACAAGGTAACCGTGCCACTTTCCATATTTATTTTGACCAGTTTATCATGACCCAAATACATGCCAGCCAGAATATCATGACTCTCCAAAATTGCGAAGACGTCACTATTGGCTGTTGATAGAACAATTTGTTCTTGGACTGACGTAGGCATCCCTTCCGAATCTTAATTTAACTGGTGTGTCGACAGGAAAAGTGTATCTTTGAAGTTCGAATATATGACGCGGATTCTTTTTGGAAATAAGCCGAATAAATGGAAGATTTTCAAGCCCACATCCACCTTTTTGAGCAGAAGGAAGCTTGGTAAGTGGAACCTTGCTCCTGGCAGGTGGCTGTGAAACTGAAAGTGAAGAAGGTGTCGCAGGATGAAACCCACCAGGAGGGGACCTGGACCTGAACCTCTGAGTAGAATGAGAAGTTCCGGTAGCAGGAACACTAGGAATATGAGCGCCATCATGCGAACCCTCGGACTGTGAACTTAACTCTGTAACAAGAAACAAGGGATTACATTTTCCCTAAGTACTTTAAGCAAATCGTCAAAATGTCTAAAGTAAACCTTAATTCAAAATATTTAAGTGTTTAAAGTAATTTTAAAGTACTTCAAAAGATTTCATAATATTTTAAAAGGTTTTCAAGATGTAAAGAGATTTCAGAAGAATTCAAAGATTTCATCAGGACAGAATGTGGATGACGCCGGACAAATTTCCATTTTGTGGAAACCTTATAAATGTTTGTAAAAATATAGATATATTCTTATACTCACCAATAAAATTAAAGAGAACTGCCAATGTTAAGACCACCGTAGAAAGAGTCATCATTTTTTCAAACGTAGGAAAGACTGATTACTGTATTCTTGAATAATTTGGTTATGAGTGTAACTAACATATGTCTGGCGCTTTATTGCATTATATAATATGTATGCCCTATTCCTTATCTCAAGAATTATCTATGACTCAAGCTTGCGCTTGTGAGATACTTTCGATTCATAAATCAGTTCAAGGAATAAACTAGGCTATATTTCACTACACGGAGAAAATTTGGTTAGGAAACTTTACCAAACTTTTGAGTAAAATTGGGATATATGGACTAAAAGGAGAATGTTTGACATTATTGTAATAATTTGTGACGTGCAAAAGGTTAAATAATACATGGCAGTTCGGTAAACTTTAATAGCGCAGATTAAAGTTTCCAAATGTACAGTAAATATTTTCAAAAGTAAACATTAATGCACGTCGTGTAATTATTGAGAACTATTCTGTCATACATTGAGGAAAAATTGGATAAAATTTCATATTAGTTGAGTAAAGTTTGCAAATGTAAAGTCAAGCAAACTTTAAATTATGCAATGTTAATGCTTCCCTTAAAATCGGTTATAGAATGACAAATTTCGGTGAATGTTTCTAAGTAAAAAATGTATTATATACTCGAAAGTTTGGTAAAGTTTAAAATCAATTCTAGAGAAACATTGATTTTTGATATGTGACTGTTTCCACCACATTGCATGAAAGTTTATCCGCTGTGGAATAGATTTTAATTTTTGCTACGTTAGACTTTATTCGACAGTTTGGTAAACCGACATTCGAGTCGCAGTCGCCCAGCATCTCCCACCACTTCCCAAATCTTGCAGGATCGTATAAAAGTATTAAGCACCTCGAAGATATTTACCATTTTTTAAATTATGAATAAGTTGTTCAATTTTCAACCTATTCATAGTTCTCGTTGGCATTTAGTATTGGATAATGCATAATAGTTCTACAATTGCAAAATAAAGTTGGAGTTGATTTAGGAAGGTTATTACAAAGTTGGTTACCATGGATCGAAATTGACGCCTCTGGCGTAAGCCTTAGTGATGCTATTTCAGTGCTTTTTGCCATGTTAGTGTTTTCCTTACAAAATTTGTAGTTTTTTTTTCATTTAGTGGGATGAAAAAATTATATTTCAATGAGAATAAGAAAGCTTCGATCCAAAAAAATAATCCTGTTCCGAGAAAATCAAAATTGAAATTCGCGGTATCACGAAAAAAAAAGAAAGTATATATTTTTCCTATTGCATGATACAATTTTTTTTAAATATAAATACTAGAAGGTTAAAGAAATCAATACTCTGTTAAAATTTGATCTAAATATGAACTTAGATTTCATTGAATTTTGTTTTTAAATTATTGTGTCAATAAATGAGGTTTGGAAAAAAATCTTTTTACCACAACTCTTACTATAGTATAATTTTGCAAAGTTTTGTATTGATAACAGAAAATTCAGTTTCAAAAATAAGAAATAACAAATTTTTAAAAACAATTTCTTAAACTGAAATTTCTCATACGAAAAATCGAATAAAAACTTTTCATTAAATTTACGTCGCTATATAATTTTTTTGAGAATTCTTTTGCTAAAATCTTTTTTCATATTTTTTAAAATATTTTTTTACCATACAGTGTAATAAAAGTTTTTGCCAAATCTACATCGTAAAAATTTTTAAAGAATATATGAATAATTATTCAACAACAATGTTTTAAATAATTTTGTATTTTTACTCAGTGTAATTGGAAAAAATTTCATTTTTACAGAAATTTGTATATAATTTGATTAATCATAATAACATTTTATATAATTTGTCAACTGCGGTATTAACCAAAGAGTAACTCTTTCAATTGTGCATTGCGTACCTACAAGAAATTATGTAATTTTTGCAGATATAATCAAATATACTGATAAGGATCACCATTGTGTACATTCTCAAAGAAAGTCACAATTAATATATATATAATATTTTTATACAATATATGCTAATTTCCGACGAAAAAAAAACTAATATAACCTAATGTTGTTCATAATCCTAAGTTTAATTTTTAAGTAAAATGAATTTAATTTTGAATAACCGATTTCTGGTAAAAAGGGTTAACATAACCTTAAATCGTTCCAAAATTGTAAATCTTCTTTGAAGCCTATATCAAAATTGCCGGTGAAAATCACTAGCCTAAAACCTATAATGAAACAAAAGTTTTAATCTTCTTTGAAATCAAATGATTTTTCATTAAAAATACCGTTTTTTCACTCAAAATTCTTGGTCTTAAACAGCAACATAACCTGAAATGGTTGAAAAGTTCTAAAACTTCTTGGAAATTTTATAAATATAATTTATTTTAAACAAAGTCATTGGTTTTAAATTTAATGATTTGTCAAAAATAACGATTTTAGATAAAACAGGTCAACATAAGCTATAGTTGTTGAAAAATGGTACATGTTCTTTGAAATCTAATAATTTTTTATTAAAAATACTAATAATTCTCAATGAAAAACACAAACATAAAATAACAGAAAATTATTAAGAATTGTGAATCTGTTCCAAAATCCAATGACTTTTTTGCAAGATGATCGATTTTTTGTGAAGAACGTTAATATTATTTGAAACTATTCAAAAATTTGCTATCCTATTTGAACTATAGTGATTTTTTCACAATACCAGTTTTTGGTATAAATCGTTAACCTAACCTACAATTGTTAAAAATCAGAAATCTTGATGATTCTTGTTAAAAAATGCTAATTTCCAGTTTAAAAAAATTACACAACCTAAAATTTCAAATAAATTTCAAGTCTTTGAAATGTTTTGATTTTATAATATTTTTTTTTCACCCAGCGAAAAGTACTAATATGAAACATGTGTAATATTTTCAATAATTTATTAGCCAATTTGAAAGTTTTAATTTAATTGCTTAAAAGTAATGAATATTCAAAAAGCACAAATCGCTTTGGGTAAAATTCATATGATTTTCATTCGATTAAAATTTTTAAAAGCTCATTCTACTCCTTGAAAGGTCCTTTACAATTGTATTCATCACGTTTTTATTAAATATCATATAGAAAATTGTTTTATTTAAAACATGACTAAATAAAAGAGTTGTACGTATTATTTTTAAATAAAATAATTTCTACGAAAACGAGACGAATATAATTGTAAAGAAACTTTCGGGAAATGGAGTGAGCTTTTGTAAATTAAAATGAAATGCAAATGACGTATTTCGCCTAAAGCAGATGCAAAAACAGAAATAGTTGTGCAAATAACTACATGTCATAACCATGTAAGTGCAATTTTTTTGAAAACACGTTTTATTGGCTTAAAAATTCTCTAAAATTCTACCTGACATTGTGGTGAAAGGATATATCCAAATTCGAACGATAGTGTGATTTTATCTCGATAAACTGTGATCAATCATACGAAAATTTAAATCTTTGTATTTGATTACATCCTTTTATTGTATTAAATAGTTACAAAGACCAAAGTTAAAAGAACTGATTTTTAAAAAGATACAAAACAACTTCAAGTAATGAAAAGTCAAATAACAGAAATGAAGAATTGAAGAGCATAAATTTTAAAAGTGGTGTAAGAGAGAAAAAGTTAAGTAAATCACATTTTGTGTAAAGATCTTTAATTTTTTATATTTACATATTTTATGAGTGATTGCCGTGAAGTTGACAATTTTAGATAATATGATTTTCGAAAACAACAAAATTTTCAAACGGCCTCAAATATTTAAAAAAAATGAAGGATTACCCGAGAGGGTATGAAAATATAAAAATAAAATATCAAGGAACGTATTTGTGATGTATATGAATTTTACGCAAAAAACCTGTGGGACAGACTTTAAAGAGATTTTGAACATCCTTAACGGAAGAATATTTAACTCTACTTTTAATTTTTATCTTTTCCAAGTTAATATAAGTAACATCTGTAAATTTCACATATTTAAAAAATGGTTTAAATATGATTTGACAATTTTTCATTTTAAATTTGTAGCTTCAAATAGGTGCGTAGCAAGACATTTTGCATACTTTTTTATTTATTATTTCTAAACGAAGTCGTCCAAAATTTGGAAACTTTATTGAATTGTGCTTTGATATCATTTTAATACCTTACTCAGATAATATTAGAATCAAGTTAATATCCAAAGAAAAGGTGGAAAATTACTCAGAATTAAAGTGGCAATTACAAAATACATATTCCAAAAAATATAGATCTTATAATATAAATCTTTTTATGAAAACTTTAGTCACGGCACTGGTCGTTTCTCACAAGCGCTGAATCAATTCCTCTAGTTAGTATATAAGGAAGTTCCAAATTTCTCCTCTCAATGTGAAGCGTGCGTCAGCGTAGTTACGTCGAAAGCGTCTTATATATGTGTAGTATTATATTAGGGTTATTTATATGTATGTTATATGTGTTTGAAAAGGTTTACGTGTCGTCAGTGTATTTGTAATGAAATTGTATTCTGATTGGCTGTAACTGACTCATGTGTATGTGAGTGTATGCTGTTGACTGTGTATAAGTTTGTTTTTTTGATTCACAGAAGGTTACGGTTTACCAAACTGCCAGTTAAAGTTTCTCGAGCGTCAGTGACTCCTTCATGCCTTTTCTGTAAACCCACTTATATTTTGTACCAAGCCCTCGACCGCGTTTTACCCAATTGTTCAGTAATCTTTATCTGAAGTTTGATATATTTTACAATTATGTGCATTAAAATGTCAACTACCAAGTACAGTATTAATTAAAGTACAGTTCAGAAGATATTCGTGTCAGTTTGTCGCACTTTCATGTTTGTTAATGAAGTATTACCGAATTTCGTCTTACCAAACTAGATATGAAACTTTATCAAAGTGTCCATATGTCCCAACTTTACCCAACTGAGTTTGGTAAAGTTTCTCGAAATATTTTTCTCCGTGTAGGTATTGTAGAGCAAAACAAACTAAACTTCGTTTTAAATTATTTATTTTTAAAGAAATTGCACCTCAGCCAAAAATTCGACGCATTTTTTCAAAATAGCTACCGTTTCTTACCATTGTCTCGTTCTTTCAAAAGAAGCAAATTTTGATTTGTCTAAATGAGAAAAATGAATGTCAAATTTAATCGCTTTAGAAAAACCGTTGCCATTTTGTCAAAAACATTCTTTTTTTTCAATTTTCTGACGAATTTTCAAACAGAACGAAATGATGGCCCATTTGAGTGTCCACCATAAAAATTATTGCAATGAAAATGGCATCGATATTGTCGGTTCAGAGAAGCAATCGGCAAGCCGAAAAGTCAATTTCTGGGATACGACCGATTCACGAGCGTTGCAATTAGGCAACGAAATTGTAGAAATGATTGTCTTAGATCAGGACCCAGCCACTGTGGAGAAAGCCGGATCCATTTGCTTCATACAGAATACCAATCCGCAATCTAATATTCCACAAAAGGTTGTTTTTTAAGTGACATCATACCCGGCATCTGTGACAGTGTGAACAGGAAACTTGAAGCTAAAATTGCTAAAACAACTTTTATAAGTGTGTCTGTGAACATTACGAAGTGCTACGTTTCTAACCGTTCTATTATGTTGCTTACACTTCATTGGTTGGGAGAAAAATTTGAGCAGGATTCTGCTTTGTTGATGCGTGTGAAGTAAACAAAGTGCACAAATAGGGAAACTGTAAGGGCGGGTATTAGGACTGAAAATATCAAAAACTGACGCCGAAACCCCAGAAATTATTAAATTGGACAACAATGCCACGGTATAACCGTAATGATAAAAAAACATCGAGAGATTATAGATTCTGTTTAGACTTCAGAAAGGTAAATAATATCACAAAAAGACCTCTACCCAATCCCAATTGTGACAGGAATACTGGACACTCCAAATTAAGCAAAATTTATTTTCAAAATAGTTTTAAAATTTGCTTATTCACAAATTCCACTAGACGAAAGTTCAAAACTAATTACAGCATTCACATTCCCAGGAAAAGGCGCTCTAAATATTTTCATGGAGTACACAGAATAGATTGGTATGGACGAAAATGGTGCAAAAAGTAAAAAAATGTTCAGAAAGAAGTGTTAATAAAATTTTCCATCTTTTTCACGATCAACAGCCGGAAGTGAAAATTGGAAGAACGAAATTTCATTCCTTGTGACCAAAGTTGGTAGTGTGTGATCTGTCGAATGAAGTTTGATTATACTTTTACTGTTTAATTTTCAAACTTTGATGGCCTATAGTATAGTCAAAATAGATGACCTAGTAAATATCTAACGCATCTTTTACTTCTTTTAGAGTAAACAGTGACTTTCTTTGTCCTATATCCAACGTCTGAGCAATGTCCCGTACGATTGTTGTTATAGGCGTGAAATTTATCACACACAACCAAACGGTTAGATAGTCAAATTAATGATAGGATCAGAAGGCTCTTATAGCCGCGAAGGTTCTTGACACAATGAAACTCTCACACTGTTCACAAAATAAGCACATTTATATATAAATGAATATACAAATCACTTCATAATTATCTCGGATGATTTTTCGATCAATTTGAAACGACCGATCGCAAATATATTAGTGCGTGTGATACGACTGCGTACGAGCTCAAAAGGTGTCACGTTGATTGTCGCCATTTCTTGATCAACTGGAAGAGTCGTTCACGAAACGGGAAGTGACGTAAATTATATACATATCCTATACAGACATTTACGTTACACGCGTAAACAATTGTCATATGATCTACCAGATCCTTTTTTTTTTTTGCCACCCGGCATCGAACGACATGGTCAAACCAACACTTTTTTTAGATGATCCCAGGGATGCAATCCCCTTTTTCATAAAAAAAGGGGAATAGGGGACGGAAATGAGTAAAAAAGGGGACATTTTTTGCTGGAAAAGGGGAAACCTTCTCAAGGAAAGTAGGTACAAAACTATTCAATTCGATCAGAACAGCCATAACCATCGTAGTAATATAAATAATAGGCCCAGCATTTATGATGATAATCATATTTTTATTTAGAGTATTACAGTAAATTTTTTTTATGTTGCACAAAGTAGCAACGACTAAACATATTGTATAACACATTTTGCAAATCTCTGTTTTTTTACATATACTATATA